>OZ017740.1:170058676-170273676 GCA_963969285.1 Odontomyia ornata | reverse complement strand
AGTGGGCGAATTTCAGAAAACCGGGTCTGTAGTAAATGTGAAATCACCTTGCATGCTCGCCCAGTTCGTTCTTCGGAAAACATTGCTGTTGTTCGCGATAGTGTCGCAGATGAGCCGTCAACATCGATTCGTCGTCGTGCCCAACAATTGAACATCTCACGGGCATCACTGATGCGAATTTTGAATAACGATTTGAATTTACCCGCTAACAATGTTCAATTGACTAAAGAGTTGGAGCCTACTGACCATTTCAAGCATCGGCATTACGCCGAATGATTGGTTGTACAGACAGAAGGGAATAGTGACTTTACAAAGAAAATCATCTTCAGAGACGAGGCACACTTTCACCTCAGTGGACTCGTTAACAAGCTGAATTGCCGCATTTGGGCAAATGAGAATCTACGAGTGATTCTTGAAAAGTCGATGCATCCACAAAGAGTGACTGTTTGGTGCCGTTTATGGGCTGGCGGCGTCATCGGGCCGTATTTCTTCGGAAACCGTAAAAGTTGTTCGCTTTTGCGATTGATAACGAACTTATTGTGGCCAGAAATTGAGGTTATGAGCCTAGACGAGATGTGCTTCCAACAGGATTGTGCCACTTACCACACAGCCAACGAAACAGTGGCTCCTTTGCGCGAGAAATTCAATGGCCGTTTTATCTCACGTTGTGGCGATGTTAATTGACCGCCATGATCATGTGATTTGACCCCGTTGGACTTCTTTCTTTGGGGATATTTAAAAGAAAAAGTGTACGTCAACAAGCCAAGAACAATTCAAGGGCTAAAGGATGAAATGATCCAGCACATTAACGACATTGAACTTCAATTATGTTTCCGATTCATTGAAAATATGGACCATCGGATGGAAGTATGCCGCCGTAGTGGTGGCGAGCATTTGGGTAATATTTTAATTCAAACATAATTGTCATGGATCCTTCTATTATAATTAAAAAATATTAACATAATTCCCTGAACATTTTTTTATTTGTGCAATCAACAACGTGCGTTTTGAATGGACCACCCTTTACCATTATCATAGTGATCTTCAACTGCCAGGCGCTATCAAATCAAGCAAAATTTATCAAGTTAGAGCAAAAAATGGTAAACCTAAACTGTGACATAATTGAATTGATCTAAGCCAGAAGAAAAAATCGAAATCTAATAGAGCTTGATTCCGGCAACCTCTTTGCCATCAGGGTACACAAACAGATTGAACTAGCGGGGTAAGATTCCTTATTAATGAAAAATGGCAGCATCTAATGGGTATTGTAACAATTTTCTCCGATCAAGACAGCGTTAAAGTAAGGGATGTATCATACTACGACAAGATTCACATGGTTAAATGGAAGTGGGCATACTGCGACAATTCTGGCCAGGTCAATTGTCGCAGGGATTTGTGATTACTCCTAAAAGCAGTTTACTAGGTAAGATAATTTTTGAGTATGAAACTTTTGTTAGTTCAATGCGATAAAAGGAAGAAGGAAATGTTGCGAAGAGCTGATGGGAAAGTTTGGCCTAGGGCGGAAAAATGAAAGAGGAGGACGATTCGCACACCAATACAGTGTATATACATAACGAACTTCTTTTCCAGAAGAAACCTAATAGAAAATGGGCATGGCAAGTACTTTACAGCATAACAAGAAATGAAATTGACATAAACTCCGGGACTACCTGAGGACGATCAAAGTAATCGCGGTACTAAACAGTTTCAAGACAAGCAGTGATCATCGTCTGGTGAGAGTAAAAATAACCCTTGACCTGAGATCTGAAAGACAGAGATTGCTTTAAGCCTGAAAATATCAGAACAAACACGGAAACTTATGAAGCCCTATTAGAAGAAGAATTTCAAATGTATAACCATAATATGAAACACCGAACAGATGCTATACTGAAAGAACCTGAAATAGTAGTAGTAGTAGATTATAGACACCGCGAATGAGCTGGTGAGATCAGGGTGCCACTCGGGGAATGCAGGGAATTGAAAACATCCTCTAATATCCAAACGATAGAATACATTAAAACCTGTAAAACAATGAGAAGAGATATATACGTAGACTAAAATATAATATCTCTACCTGTCCTAATCTAGGGCCTACCAGCTTAACCCATCCTATACTTCACCAAGTCATTTCCTTCCATTCGCCCTTCAGATACTGAAGATGACTCAACGTAGTTATTGTCTGCTCATCCAACGAAGCAAAGCCCGACAAAATTATTGGCTAGAATATACGAGGACATCACAAATTACAACGACAGAATGGTAGAAGAAGCCATTGGGATGTGGAAAAACCACCCGTTTTTATGGTTTTTCGGGTTTTTTCATCTCCAGTTTAACCGGGCGATTTTTCACAGCCAATAAAACGGTTTTCGGAAGAACCGGTTTTTTCCTCAGCAAATTTTTTAAATAAAAAAAATCCGAAACAAAATTAAATGAATTTTTTTAATGTCCATTGGTTAAGTTTAAGTCTAAATACGAGAATAGTCCAAAAAGTACCCGACCTGACTTATGAATACAGGTAGTTTTAAAAAAACAATTATTGTGATTGACAATACCACCTTTCAACAACTTAATGTGAAAAATTCATAACGTTATGTTTATTATTATTTTTTTTTTACAGACATTCAAAGTGAACGCTCTCAGTGAATTTGTAAATATGGAAAAAATCGGGCACCTTATGTGATACAATACTTTCATTTGAAAGGGTAAGTCCAACCCATATCAAAGCCGAGTTGGATTCTACTCTGGGGAAGTCTGCTCCTTCGGTTACAATGGTCAAATATTGGGTAGCTGAGTTTAAACGAGGTCGTACGAGCTGCCAAGATGAACACCGCAGTGGTCGACCAAGTGTGGTCACAACGTCAGAAAATGAGAAGAAAATCCACAAAATGGTATTGGATGACCGTCGACTAAAAGTGCGCGAGATAGCAGACATGGCAGGCATTTCAAGAAGTGCTGTGCATCGCACAAATTTAGACATGGGAAAGCTGGCCGCAAGATGGGTGCTGCGTTTGCTCACAATGAAACACAAGCAGCAACGTGAAGATGTTTCCATCGAGTATTTGACAATGTTCCGCAGCAATAAAGCCGAGTTTTTGCGACGATTCATAACCATGGACGAAACATGGGTTCATCATTTTGCACCTGAGACCAAGGAGCAGTCAAAACAGTGGACTGAAAAGGGAGAACCGGCTCCAAAGAAAACAAGACAGTCCAGTTATCTGGCAAGGTCATGGCATCCGTTTTCTGGGATGCACGTTGAATAATATTTATTGATTATCTCGAAAAAGGAAAAACTATCAACGGCGAATATTAAGCAGCCTTATTGCAGCGTTTGAGTGATGAAATCAAGAAAAAACGGCCCCATCTGACGAAAAAGAAAGTGTTGTTTGATCACGACAACGCACCAGTCCACACGTGCGTCATTGCGATGGCTAAAATCAATGATTTGAAGTTCGAATTGCTTCCTCATGCAACCTATTTGCCGGATCTGGCTCCCTCTGACTATTTTCTTTTTCCGAATTGGAAAAAAATGGCTCGGCGGCAAAAGATTTGCCAACAATGAAGAAGTAGAGTCTGCGGTTAGTAGCTATTTTGAGGAGCTTGACGGTTCCTAGTATAAAGCGGGTATCGGAGCTATTGAACATCGTTGGGAAAAATGTATCGAGCTGTAAGGAGGATAAGTTCAAAAATAAAAAAACATTTTCGCAATTTTTTTACTGTTTTCTTTGCCGGGTCGGCTACTTTTGGGACCGCTCTCGTAGTTGTTCAATGTTTTACTCTCAAAATTATTAGAATCAAAATGAACTGTGTTAAAAATAAAAAACTAACATATTGAAATCCAAGTTGGCAGCCTATTGTTAAGTTATTGTTATAATGATAAACGATCTTTCAGTTCAGTCCTCAAACATTTTACATTTATTGTGTATCGTGTGCTAGCTTCACTTCGCGCTCCAAGTGAAATTCTCCGCATTGAAATGAAACAAACAACTGATACCAAGATCCAATCAAACATAGAAATTTGCTTTGCTCAAGGAACTGCACCGGAAGCGATTGGCACAGGTGCAGAGAAAAGGCACGCAATGAATGTGCATTTCAAACAGTCTCCGGGTCGGTAGAGTTAGTGATAGCAAGGGTGATACCCACCGCTCCTTATTAGAGAGCGTACAAATATTTACTAAGATAGAAGCGAACGCAACAGCAAGTTAATAGAGAAGAGACAACGCACTCTCTGCTATTGACAACAGTTCTAGAAAAGTGACGCAAAGAGAAGATAGGCTACGGATCTCATGGCATCCGTTTTCTGGGATGCACGTTGAATAATATTTATTGATTATCTCGAAAAAGGAAAAACTATCAACGGCGAATATTAAGCAGCCTTATTGCAGCGTTTGAGTGATGAAATCAAGAAAAAACGGCCCCATCTGACGAAAAAGAAAGTGTTGTTTGATCACGACAACGCACCAGTCCACACGTGCGTCATTGCGATGGCTAAAATCAATGATTTGAAGTTCGAATTGCTTCCTCACGCAACCTATTTGCCGGATCTGGCTCCCTCTGACTATTTTCTTTTTCCGAATTGGAAAAAAATGGCTCGGCGGCAAAAGATTTGCCAACAATGAAGAAGTAGAGTCTGCGGTTAGTAGCTATTTTGAGGAGCTTGACGGTTCCTAGTATAAAGCGGGTATCGGAGCTATTGAACATCGTTGGGAAAAATGTATCGAGCTGTAAGGAGGATAAGTTCAAAAATAAAAAAACATTTTCGCAATTTTTTTACTGTTTTCTTTGCCGGGTCGGCTACTTTTGGGACCGCTCTCGTAGTTGTTCAATGTTTTACTCTCAAAATTATTTGAATCAAAATGAACTGTGTTAAAAATAAAAAACTAACATATTGAAATCCAAGTTGGCAGCCTATTGTTAAGTTATTGTTATAATGATAAACGATCTTTCAGTTCAGTCCTCAAACATTTTACATTTATTGTGTATCGTGTGCTAGCTTCACTTCGCGCTCCAAGTGAAATTCTCCGCATTGAAATGAAACAAACAACTGATACCAAGATCCAATCAAACATAGAAATTTGCTTTGCTCTGATGAGTACGGTTATTAATGCTGTCTACGTAGGTATGGCCAAAAACTCTTTTCCGTTTTTTTGTATTGTATTTGTATATTTGCGTTCGGTTTTTATCCGGTTCTTGAATTTAAAGGAGGAACCCAGTTTAAATCGAGAGGGAAAACCCTCCACAAAAAAAAAACAGTTTTGCGAGCCAAACTGGTGTTGTTTTCCCATCCCTAGGAAGCCATTAGGAACAAGAGAAGTCTCAAGAAAGCAAAAAGAGCACTAATGATTAGCTAAAAACAGGTGGCAGCCCAAATTCACGACATCACCAAACTGAAGGATAGACAAAAAATAATCATGGGAATTGCCAACTACTGTCGAGACCTGTAAAAGGCCTTAGAAAACTCGACGTGCAATTTAATAATATTTCTGTACAAAAAGAAAACGCCCCTGAGAGCTTAGTAGAGGAATTCACTAGGCTCATTAGCAATAGACTATACACCATCCTAGATGCTGAATAGCCACGTGAGTAGATCTAAAGAATATGAACACCTTTAGCATAGGAATTCATAGACTTTCAGGAGGCTATTGATTCAATATTTCCTGGTGTAAAGTGTAAATGCACTAATAGTACAAGGCATAGAACAATCATATGTGGAAAAGCTTTGTTACATCTACCGATGGCCAATACAGGAGGACCTCCCTCATCAAAAAGACAACTCCTTGTGAACGCTGTGCAATTTGTACTACTTTAAGGCTCGGTAATATGGACCACCGCTCTCAGCAAGGAACTGCACCGGAAGCGATTGGCACAGGTGCAGAGAAAAGGCACGCAATGAATGTGCATTTCAAACAGCCTCCGGGTCGGTAGAGTTAGTGATAGCAAGGGTGATACCCACCGCTCCTTATTAGAGAGCGTACAAATATTTACTAAGATAGAAGCGAACGCAACAGCAAGTTAATAGAGAAGAGACAACGCACTTTCTGCTATTGACAACAGTTCTAGAAAAGTGACGCAAAGAGAAGATAGGCTACGGATCTGATCCCTGCAGTGGCTCGATAGATGGCATGATGAGGTTGACTTTTACTTGACCCAGCTCTTGAGTGGGCATGAATATTTTGGTCTTACCTACACAACATTGTTAAGTCACGGTCTCTCGACCGCGTGTCTTGATTAGGAGAGGTAGATGATGCTTGCCATACATTTTTTGGCTGCAAAAGATGGCGTGGTGACGTCTTCAGTGAAGTTAGATTGCTTTCCCCGGATACTTTAATTGGAAAGATGCTTACATCTATTGACAAATGGAACCGCGTAGCACATTATGTACGGGCCGTCCCGGAAAATAAAAGGGGATAGTTGAGCGTCAGAAGGCGTCAAGGGCAAGGAATCTCTTTTCCAGAATCTCTACCTCTCTCTTCCTCCCCGCTGTAAAGAAGATTTTTGGACCCCAAAGATGCATCTTATCGAAGGAAAATAAGGTCTAGCCCGCCGAAGTAATGTGCTAAACGATTCCAGGCTAGGATCTCAGCTGATAGATAAGGTGTTTGGTGGGTAGTCCTTAATGACTGGTGCACTTGGAAGTCCCACACTCAGGGCGTGAATAGCCTTTATCTTCCAACCACAAAAAATCTACCAAAATGCAGGGGCAAAGGTCAAAGTATATGAAGATACGTCAGAATTCCCCTTACAGAAAGGGGTAAGGCAGGGAGGTACCACCAAATAAAGCGCTAAACTTTGATGGTTATCATAGCTAAAGCTAAAAAGGTTTACAGACAGCTTAATGATAAAAATGAACCTGAGCAAAACCAAGATCATGTTTAATGAATACATATGCACCCAAGGGGATACACAAGTGAATACAACTACCCTGAAAATGATCGAAGAATACGAGTATCTGGATCAACTAATATATAAGTCAGGATTGATATCACCCCAAAACCAATCGACGAATTAAATTAGCTTGGAGTGCTCCAGATCGCCCCAAGAGCCATAGGAAGATACATGTTGAGTTTTACAAGAAAAGACTCAAATAACAGACGTGTTTTATAGATTAAAATCTCCGAAACGGCAGTGAATAGGACATCTAGCAAGAATGACGGATAGCAGGTGGACCATGAGGATAACGCAATGGTATTAAGAAAATATCTGGCATAGCACAAAATAGGTAGACATGAGGAATCTATTAGTGAAGGAGACTAATAATCTGATGTGTTGTATGTCTATGTTTGGATTAGATAGTCAAAAATATTTCTGAAATGTATTTTAGATTGTCCTTTAAATATCTGTACCATTAATATGATGTCAATACTGTTCATAAAGTTTGCTTTGCTTCAGTGTTTTTAAACTAGAGCAAAAGAGGGCACTGTGTTACATTTTTCTTCTTCTAGCGAAACTTCCTCCTTGTTCATCACAGAGTTATAATCGAAATTATTTGCACATTTTAACCATTTCCACACCAGAAGCTTGAATGAATAAGTTTGACTTGTTCTTAGTGAAGAAGCTCAGCATCTGATCTTAGCCCATTGCCCATTCGTTAAACAACGACAACACCCAGGCAATATTCATAATAAAGCTTAGACGGCAACAACTACCAACCCTACAAATAGACTCAGATACAGCAATATCTTTGAGCATAGACTGATATGGAAAGACTTTATACCAACTAAACAACAAACTGACTGGGTACCCTATCTTTCCTTTATCCTATTCTGCATCAACATGAACAGCAAGCTGTTTCTCTATCAACAAATAATACACCCATCTTTATTATATGGCTGTGTCACATTTTATCTGACTGCAAAGGCCAACAGAAAAACCTTCCAAATCCTCCAGAATAAGGCCATAAAATGAATCTTTTGAGCACCATAGTATATTAGAAATGTAGGCATCTACAAAAACTTAAGAATAGAGACAATAGACAAATATATATATGCGACAGAGTGTTAAAATTATTTGACTCAATAGACGGAGGTCCCAGAATGTAACGCAAAAAAGACATAAAGTCTGCGATCACCTTTAGACTAATATCTGTGGTCCACGTGGTGTAGTGGTTAGGGCGCTCACCGCTTGCGCAGTAGTTCCCAAGTTCAAAGTTCCTTGGTGGTAACGAGTTTGTGCGTGTAGTACTTCTGATGGACTATCAGCCTACCCAGTTGTAATGGGTACTGATTAAAAAAATCAAGTAATAATCACTAGACTAAGCGTGATACTGACCATACAACCTCGAATACGGTTACGGCCAAGAAATGAAATTCCCTAACAAATCTCAACGCCAAGGCTCTGATTAGTTGATTGTTATTATTAAAACTAATATCTAAATTCAGGGAAAATTGGGTGCAGAGGCACTCATAGACAAGAATGGAGCAAAATTGCTACATCGAACGAGCTCCAAGAGAGTCTATCTGCAATGTTTTTTAGAGGTGGACCTTAATTTGTTTACCACAAGCCTCTGCAGCCAGCCTCTAGATTTATATTTTGACAGTGTCTATTTTTTATTCGGTTTATCCATTCCGTAGCTGTCCGCGCAAGGACCCTATCATAGTACTTTGCGATAAAGGAGCAAACTCCTTGTTCTCTGTTAGTTATGTATTGGGAATAGAGCAGGTTGATTCTTTTCTGTTTGCAGCACAGCAGGCCTTTGTTTCTTTTCTTTTTCAACCCTGTTATCATCGATGTTGAAATTATTACTTTTCAGGGTTGTGTCTTCATTTCGTTTCTACTGTAGAAATCCTTGCCGACTTAACATTGCATCCCTATTATTGAATGGGTCTTCCCTTCTCTTTATCAGAAACTAGGATGCATCGCACATTGACCAAAGAACTAGTTCAAAAAGGAAGCCAGAAGAGAAGGCTTAGGAACACGCATTAAACTCAAAAAAATGTTCGTGGCTCCTGGAAGAAACGTTGAGACAAAAAAAATATTATGAACAGAAATTCTTGACGTTTCGTGTTTGTCTAAGTCTTGTGATTCATTAGATTCTGTCCCAATGGCGGGATATTTGCTTGTTCTCCATCAGTCTAGAAATGTAGATACCAGAATATTATGCCGATGTTTTTCGAGAATCACTTATCACTTATAGTTGCGTAATATTTCAAAAATTTACTCTCCTTGATGTAGAACGGAAGCTATCTTTGCACACATTTTTGTACTATCAGCATTTAGCGAAGCAAAAAGTAAATTTGACAAGAAATGAGCTTTATTACAGCATCCTCCGAATTTCCAATGGTCAGTGGGATTGCTTCCACAAATAAATCGTATCATTCATTAAGCATCTGAAAATCTATTTTTTTGTATAATAAGGGATGGCATTTGTGAGGGCTATCCTTATCATAAAGGTATAACTGGAACACTTGACTGAGTGCTACCTAAATGTTTTGATAATTAAATTATAGCGATATTTCCACAGGAACGAGCTGAACAACATCAAACGGATATGTGAAAAGGTTCTTTAAATTTAATTTTCCAACGTTTTGCAGGAAGTCTATTGCGGAAAGGAAACAATTTGCACAATTGACGGGCTCCACTTCAACTCGATGTACAATGCCAGGGTGAAGGCGTTCAACAGCACGGGCGAGGGAGAGTACTCAGAGCTAATTGGATTACAAACGGCCGAAGGTACGTACGTGCTATTGAAAAACTTTCAATTTCCGGGCATTCTTGCCATTTCGGTTGCGTCGAAATGTTTCCACGTTCGAATTCTGAATTTCCTTTAATTTTCCCACTCACTGGGCTGATGTTTCTATCAATTTTGTTGCTTGTATTTACAGTCGCTTGGTTCACTTTTGACCCGCAATTGAGTGGTGGCCCTGGTTCCGGCCTGATTTTCTCCAACAACAACTCAACCGTTTCGGTGGAAGGATGGGAGCAGCGTGTGGCTCTGGGCTCAGTAGGATTTTCCAGAGGCGTGCATTACTGGGAATTCACCATAGACAAGTACACAGCGGACACTGACCCAGCTTTCGGAGTAGCCAGGATAGACGTGGCGCGGGATAAAATGCTTGGTAAGTTATCGCCTGGCGTTGATTCTCATGAATTGAACAATTATCAAAGGATTCCGTGTACGATATAATCCGGGGCGGAAATTCGAATGTGAGATTAAAATATCAAAATGGTTTGGAATTGTGGGGACTCTGTTTAGGTGAATTGTCTGCCTTTCGTGCTTGTCGTCGGTGTGAAAATATGATTGTGCGATTTCAACAGTTTTGAATCGTAATGAGGTTATCTCATTGTTTTGTTTCTGCACGGTTTGATGCGAATATGGTTAGGTTATTTAATACTGTAAATTACGGATTCAATTAATGATGTTTGACGAAAGGAAGCAACTATTAAATCCACTTTGAGGCTGAGCGTCTTATTCTTCAACTAAGTACCTCTCAATGAATAAATCCTGCAGTGAATTCCCGACTGAATCCATCGTTAAAACAATTCAAAGTTTATTGAATTGAGTTATTAGAGTTAATCAAAAATTTAATAGTAAGAAATTTATGCAAAAAAAAGTTTTATCTTCCTCTGGTAGTATTTCGTGGCTTGCTCGAGTGCATTGAGAGGACTATGTGAGATGTACAGCGAATTCTAGACCACCTTCGATTCAGCGAGAAGATAGCATTTAACGCAAGCAAGTCCATAGAAAAAACGGATGATACCAATTTCCTATTTTATTCGGACAAAATATGGAGGGCATACCAAAGCGAGAAAACTAGTGATTAGTAATTCAGTTGTTGTTTTTAAGGAAAAAACAAAACCGACTTCAAAACGGACAAAATAATTTTTTTTGGAATCAGCGCCAAATCAGTTTTTGCCTGTTTTAGTCAAGATTGTTTAATGTGAGGTTGCCACCCATATTTTCGACGAGGGAATCAAAAAATTTATATTATCCTTTTCATACCGTCTCAGAGTTGATTTTTTCCTTTAAAGTTTTTTTATTTCATAGTTTTTAGCGGCAACATTAACCTCCAACCGAATTAATGAAATAATGTTTTTATTTTATGTACCTGATTTTCATTTTGTAAACAATTTTGAATAGCATATGCCTCAAAGTTGTTGCCAAATGAACAGTAAATTTTAATCTTAAGGTTATTTGCAGTGCAAACGGTGGACTGCTTGCTGAACCTTTGGGAACACTTTTAATTCAGAACTGTTTTGAGGTTTCTTCAAATGTTTTTAAAACTGTACACTTCTTACAAATCTTTTGAAGTTATTGGTAGTGGAGCTTATTGTTATCAACTTACTCTGCTCGTCCACTTAAAAATTGAGCACACATATTTAACCCAAATGACTACCACGAATTAGTGTTGCACTGCGATAGAAAACGGCTGCCGGCGTTCGCAGGTGTTCAAAAAACTGATTGACTGGCAATAAAAGTAACCTCACAAATCAAGGAGCAATTTTCCTGAAAACCCAACATCTTCAGCAAAAAATCAAACTATCGATGTTTATCACGCATTATTTCTCCAATACTTCAAAGTTTCACCAGAAAAAGAAATTCATAAGGTATTTAAGGGGGCCCTCCCCATCTAGGGGAGTGCCCCCCCAGAAAAAAATGTCCTCGCATGTAGGCAATATGGGTTGTTTCCCCAACCCATAGCTTCCATGGTTCCTCATCCCAAACCCCCGAATTAAATTGTAGCAAATGCTCTCGGGGTGCACATTGGGTTTACTGGTTCCCCAATAATGTAACATCAAATGTCGAGAAATGCTCATAACTGTAAATACATCTATATCTCTGCTACTAAATCCTACTTACACTTCCTTTGTGAGGACGTAAGAGGGTGAAGGCGAATCTTCCGCGCCTGATAACAGAATCGACGTAATAACCATGCCGCCGGAATGGAGGTTGGGCGACGGGCTAACTCCCCGTGCCTAGAAAACCTTTAATTGTTTCGAAAACTGCAGATAGGCCTCGGAATGGATTGGACTCATGGCAACGACCTCGCAAACGAAAAAAGGACTATGGAATTGGATCCTAGAATGCCAGATCACTCAATTACCCTGGCGCTGTTAAGGACCTTTTACAACAGGCCAGTGAATATCAGTTAAAAATACTGGTAGTCCAGGAAACGAATTGGACTGGAAACGACATCCAAGACATGAGATCGCACACAATATTTAAAAGTGGGAAGCCTACTGGAAAACGAGAATTCGGAGTGGCCTTCATTGTGGATAGGGAGTTCAAATCGCACGTTATTGATTTTAAGGCAGTCAACGAACGATTGTGTGCGATCCGTATGAAAATTAAATTCTTCAAAATCTGGCTGATTAATGTTCACGCCCCGACCGAAGAAAACGACGTAGAAACGAAGGAATCGTTTTACAATCACCTGGAAAGACTAGTCGACTCATCGCCCACAAACGACACAAAAATTATTCTGGGTGATTTCAACGCTATGATTGGCAATGAGCTATCTCATCGGGGAACGACTAGAGGATATAGCCTCCACGATGAAACAAATGACAACGGTCAGCGCCTGATTGACTTTGCATGTAGCAGAAATCTAGTCATACGTTTGACTTGCTTCTCACATCGACGCATTCATAAAATGACCTGGGTATCACCGGATACCAACACACAAAACCAGATCGATCATGTTCTGATCCAACAACGTTGGGCCTCGAGTATACTTGACGTCCGTACATACCGAGGAGCCAATTGTAACTCAGATCATTACTTGACCAAGCTAACCTATCGATGTCGTATGTCAAAGGCATATTCAGCGAAAACCAGCCCACTACAAAAATTTGACATCTAAAGGCTCCAAACGGCGTCTGTTGCCGAAAATTTCACGGAGACCCTCTACAACCAGCTGGCTCCCACCTTATCAGAGCATCGTTAAAGACGAGCAACGAGCTCTGGATGGAAGTGAAAGCGGCCATCAGGACCGTGGCAGAACAGACGATCGTATATCTTGCCTGGCGCAAGAGAAATGATTGGTTCGATGATGAGTGCCAGATTGCGTTAGATAAAAAGAATCTGGCGTACAAAGAATATGTAGGTAGGAAAACCAGGACGAAGAGAGCACACTATGAAAATCTCAGAAGAGTAGCGAATAAGATAATTAGGATTAAGAAAAGAAAATACTATGACGACTGATTGAGAAGTATAGATGTAAGTTTAGCGAGCAATAACACAAGACAAGCATACAAAGTAGTGAAAAGCCTGAAACGTGGTTATCAGCCCAAAACCACGCTCTGTCGTGACGAGAGCGGCAATATAATCGCTGATGAAATCAAGATTAAGGAAAGATAGGCATCATATTTCAAGAACCTCCTTCATCCTCCGCACAGCTCCTGAAGATCGGAGCCTATAGATGGCTGCGGAGAGCTTCCATTGGCCCCACCAACTCTGGATGAAGTTTGTTCCATCATCAAAGTCCAAAAGAATAATAAAGCGCCGGCCATCGATGAGATTCCAGTGGAGCTCATCAAATATGGTGACAGTAGTGTTCATCAAGCTATTCACAAAGTCATCCAGTACATTTGGCAAGAAGAACATATGCCGTTAAGGTGGAGCCAATCAATTATATTCCCTATCCACAAAAAAGGTGACAAGCTACAGTGCGAAAATTATAGAGGCATATCACTACTTTGTACGGCGTACAAAATATTTTCTAAAATTTTAGAAAATAAAATCGGATGATGCGCCAACAGTATTATTGGGGAGTATCAAGGTGCTTGGTTTTGGCATCCCAGCCAAATGAGTCCGTCTTACTAAAATGACAATGACGTCGACAACCTCCCAATAGCGAATTCGATACAACCATGAGCTGTATGAAATTTTTGACGAGCCGGAGGTCTCAAGGAATGTAAGACTGCGGAAGCTGCAATGGGCTGGACACATGAATCGTATGGACGAACAACGGATACCCAAGAAGGTATTCGTTGGGAGAACTGAAGGCCGGCGGCCAGTGGGATAACTGAGGAAACGCTGATCTGACTCGGTCAACGAAAACAGTTCATCGCTGCTCGGATTTCGGAATTGGAAGACGCGGTCAACGGACGGAGACAGTTGGAGGCACTGTTTGCAGGAAGCGAAGGTCCGAGAGGGGCTGTAGTGCTAAGAAGAAGAAGAAAGCAATATGGGTATCAAATGAAAGGTCTTGATTAGAACTTTTCAAAACAGGCCTTAAAATGATAAGTTTTGCTTTAAGGGATGCAGGGGAAGGGGAAAGGTATGAAAATTGTGTGTCCCTTAAACTCGAAAAATCTGAAAAAAATCACAGATGTGAGACTTTAGGAGTGCAAGGGCAACAAATGCCTCAGATGTCAAAATTTGATCAACTTTGTTAATAATAGTACTTTTGATAAATTTTACATTTTTGCCTAGAACATCAAGATGGGACCCTTAAATTTCTCAAAAGCTATAATTTAAGATTTTCGAAAGCACTTGTATGTGTCCTGAAAATTTCACAATAATTGAACAATAAACAGTGAAGTTACAGCCGATTGAATATTACACAATTACAACAACATCAAGACGTGATACTAGGGAGACACACGTTTACAACGGATCTAGATGCTTCAAATATGTAGAAATTTTGATCAACATTTTAGAAATGGTCATTATTATTGATGTGTTATCCTGACTAATTAAGCGGCGGGGTCAAAACACTTGAAACAAAATGGCGGCGAATTTAAAAACATAATAACCATAATAATTTTGTGAAATCAATTTATAGAATCTGTAAATTTGTCAAGTTTTGATACGCAGAAGAAATTGTTTGATTTAATAATTGTTATACAAAACTCTACTGGCAGGAGCACTCTCCTGCTACTTCAACTTGTTGCATTCATAATCTGTTGTACCTTCCTTAGTGTCGCCACATTTTGGAGTTCGATTTGTTTAGACCCACCCTCTGGTCATTTGAGAAGTTTGACACCTGACCTTAACATTTTTTACTGTTCTCTAGATACTTACAGCCTCCACCACACTGCCAAGCTTAATCAACGTTGGTTAAAAGGTTTGATCACAACAACAAGAATAATTTCTTGCACGTTTTTGGACCTTTAAGTGGCGGCTATTTGCTTCAGACGCTTCAACCAGTCAAGTCAAGTCAAGTTATTAAGTTGAAGTGCTGACGGAAGAGTAAAAGTTGAAAGTGAAGTACATGCAAGATAGAAGAAGTAGGAGGTAGAAGAAGGAGACAGAAGATAAGAAGGAGACAGAAGATAAGAAGAAGACAGAAGATAAGAAGGAGACAGAAAATTGGAAGAGAAGGAAGTCGAAGGCAGAGGGAGATAGCGAATAGGAGAGAAGTAGAGCGAGAGGGAAGATAGGAGGGTAGAAGGTAGAGCGAGACAGCAGATAGATAGAGCGAAATAGAAGAAAATAGAGTGAAAGAGAAGAACATAGAGCAAGTAAGAAGACAGCAGATAGATAGAGCGAAAGAGAAGAAGATAGAGCAAGTAAGAAGAAGATAGAGCGAGTAAGAAGATAGGAAGAAATTGAAGATAGAGCGAATAATAAGAAAGAAGATAGAAAACCGGGACTCTGGGTGAGTACTTGGTATTCCTTTACTGACCTGGGTCAGCCTCAGTCAATTTTTCTTATTATATTTTTCTAAATTCTAAATTTTATTGAAAATTAGTTATTTGGCGGATCTTATAATAATTGTAGCATATAGATAGTTCCCTTTTGGTGGACAGGATGTCGACGGACGATGGCGCGGTTGCCGGACGTGACATACCTGCTGACAAAGATGAGCAAATTGCTTCGTTGGTCGCCCAGCTTGACAATATAACGCTGAAGTTGGATCAAGTGTTTGTAACGCTGTTCCAAACACAAGAGACACTCGCTAAAACTAATGCTGAGCTGGCCGACCAGCGAAACAAAAATGAGCTGCTAGCTGCGAAAAATGCAGAACTAGTGTTATTGCTCAAGGACAAGGCTAAGGTCAACGGAAAATCCAAAAAAGAGAGCCCTCGGATGAAAAAGCGAAAAGTGAGGGCGTCTTCACCTCCCAAGTCAAGTTCCTCATATGAAACTACAGAGAGTGAGATGGAAGTTGACTGCGATAATAACAAAGATAAAGAGGATGAGATTTTCCCTGCCCTTCCACCACCAAAACCAGCTACGGTATTCAAAGAAATGGCCATCACACCATAACCAAAGCCAACAGTACCAAACACTACAAACACACAACCCGCAACACAAACACAAGAATCAAAAACAGTCCCGATCATTTTACGAGAGCGCTCAAAATGGTCCCAAACACTGAACATAATGAAAACACAAAACATTTCATACACATCCGCGAAAAGGGTCTACCTGGGAATACAAATTATACCAACTACACCCACAGATCACAGACGACTGACCAAAGCACCAACAGAAAATGAACTGCAATACCACACTTATATACTGCCAGAAGATAGACAGCTGAATGTTGTCATCAGGGGGTCTGTATGGCCTTTCAGCTGAAGAGATAAAAGAAGACTTACAATCTCAGGGCTTCAACCCAATTGAAGTCTACTACATTAAAATGAGGGAAGGTCTCTCTAAAGTCGTCAAGGTTCTCCTCCCAAAAACCGAAACAAATATTTACAACATAAAATCTGTATGCCATCTTATGTGCATTGTGGAAGCACAGCGTACTCGTACGGGCCAGGGTATGTGCCACAACTGCCAACAATTTGGACATTCTGCCAGCAATTGTCATGCACAGTCTCGATGTGTTAAATGCGATTCGCTTCACCATTTCTCGAACTGTCCGAAGAAAATAGAAGAGAAAGCAAAATGTGTGAACTGTGGTGGAGAGCATCCAGCAAGCTACGGGGGTTGTCCCAGAAATCACAGGTTGCTGCGGCCCAACCCACACAACCAGCACAAAAACAAACAACCACGACACAGCTTCTCCCACGCATACAAAATCAAACTAGCAATATGGACCAAATGTTTGCCAAAATACAGACACAGTTCTAAAACATGATGCAAGAGATGATGGCAAACATGATTCAAACCATGTTCGCTGCATCTCAAAATGTCATCAACACTAAACACTAATGAGTTTAACGAATCACGTTTCAATTCTGACGTGGAATGCGAATTCCTTGCCTCAGCATACCGGTGAATTACAACAGTTTATTTTCGATCATAAATATGATATCATCATGATACAAGAAACCTTTCTGAAGCCTGGAAGACGATTCCGCATCCCCAACTACATCATGTACAGAAATGATAGAATGACGGGTAGGGGAGGCGGAACGGCCATTCTCGTGAGACGAAACGTGAGTCATTATCTCATCAATACACCCACACTTGAGGAACTAGAGGCCACAATAATCAAGGTGCGAACTGATTTTCTGGAGTTCATTGTGATTTCTATTTACAATCCTCCATCAAATAGAAATCTTGCAGATGATCTCAGAATACTTACTGCATTTGAAGGCCCTATCTTCATTGCAGGAGATCTAAATGCCACACACCGCCTTTGGGGAGCTGTGAGAAGCAATAAAGCTGGGACCGAGCTCAATACATTCATCACAGCCAACCACTTTAGCCTGCATATCCCCAATGAGCCAACACATTACGGATCCAGACATGGCTCTATGCTGGACATAAGAATATCACTTGATATCACACCAAATGTTCGATTAAATGTCCTCGACGAACTGTCATCCGACCACAAACCAGTCCTTTTCCTCATAGAAAACATCTTTATTGATGTTCCTATGCAGGAAAAGAAAACTACCAACTGGAAAGCGTTTAAAGTCGCATTGGCCAATGAAACTTATTTTCAATCACCAGAAACGGCCAACGACATCGACAATATCATTGAGAAAATAACTCAGAAATTATACAGGCAAATGAGGACCACACGGTCATAACTCCGAGAAGGGAAACGAATCCCTATGAACTCCCTCAGAATATCAAACAACTGATCAGGAGAAGGAATCAAGTTCGGAGGAGAGCTAGGTTTACAGGTGACCCTACGCTACGCATAAACGCTACTCGGATGACAAATGAAATCCGTGATAAAATAAGGGTATTCCGAGACGAGCAATGGGAGAGCTTTTTGCAGAGTCTCGAGCCTGGGTGTGCCAGTTTCTGGAGAATGACCAAATATTTTCGGAAAAACTGTAAGATTGCGGTACCGCCTATTCATGGTCCGAATGGTATGCAATTCTACGATGCAGGTAAGGCAGAGGCTTTTGCAGATTCCCTCGAATCTCAATTCCGCGAAAATACTTCGGATGAGGAGGACTTGGAAACTGAGGAGAGAGTTGAATCTTCTGTCAACAGACTCCTGATGAATAACATTCAACACGAAGACAGGATTAAACCAACAGACTTAGACGAAATCAAAAACATTATACAGACACTCGACAAACATAAATCACCTGGATACGACACTATTACTAACACTATGATTTCTTGGCTACCAGACAATATTCTACAAACACTTACTGACATTATTAATGCGATCTTCCGTTTGCGAAGGTATTCCAAAATATGGAAATCAGCGATTATTATTGTCTTCCCAAAACCTCAAAAGGACCCACAATTTCCACAAAACTGGAGACCCATCAGTCTCCTCTCTTCGCTGTCGAAAATTGCGGAAAGGGTGATTCTGCATCGACTTTATGAGGTTATATCTGATAAAGATATTCTACCGGAAGAACAATATGGCTTCAAAGCCAAACACTCTACTGAGCTCCAGCTGGTTAGAGTGGTCCAACATATCAGAACAGGCTTTAATCGCAGGAATTCAACAGGCTTAGTTATGTTTGACATACCTAAGGCCTTTGATAAAGTCTGGCATGCAGGACTTATCTTCAAAATGCATCAGTTCAATATGCCACTGCAGCTCACCCAAACCATTGGCTCCTTTTTGGAAGGCAGATCATTCCGTGTCAGAATTGACAAACAACTTTCAAGCCTGAGACCAATTGATGCTGGAGTTCCTCAGGGCTCGCCCATATCACCGGTCCTTTACAACATATTTACTGCAGACCTTCCTACTCTGCCTCCAAAAGTAAAATTATCACTCTACGCTGATGATACCTGTATATTTGTTACAGCACGACAAGCAAGAGTCATCACCTCAAACTTGCAACGATCGATAAACATTTTATTGAAATACTTTCGCAAATGGAAAATTAGGCTTAATTCTGATAAAACACAGGCCCTATTCATCACAAGAAAACTACAGCAAACTCCACAGAGACTTAACGTTGACAATGAAACAATAGACTGGGCACCAACAGCTAAATACCTTGGACTTACATTTGACAAAAGCCTGACATGGAGACAACACATACAAAATAAATGGGGACACTGTATTGGGCTTCTCTCTTCACTACACCCACTCATTAAATCCAAAAAACTTAGCCTTAAAAATCGACTGCTCATCTACAAACAAATTATACGACCGACGTTACTATATGGTAGTTCTGCTTTCTACCAAACGACAAAGACTAACAAAAAAGTACTCCAGTCCTTCCAAAATAGAACTATTCGAAAGATCCTAAGAATTCCATGGTACATTAGGAACACTGACATATACAAGGACCTAAGACTTGAGACAGTAGAAAAATACGTACGTGATAGAGCACTGAAACTTTTTGACACAATAGAAAACCATACTAATAGTACCCTGGCATTCCTTCGAACTGTCCGAAACGGGGATGATTTACGCTTCCCAACTATCCGCCAAATAATTATGTAAAATTTATTTTTAAAATTGTATATTGACTGAAGCTGCCACGGGAAAGTGGGTGGGTACTGTAGTTCTCACAGATATGAGGGAGTTAAGGTGCTAAATCGCACTAACTCCACACCCCACACATTCCAAGGCCAGACGCTTCAACTTTTGGTTTTTTATTGCGAGTTTCATCACACAGTTCAAAAAACCTTTTAAATCAAGTTTCATCCGAAACGGAGCTATACTTTGTTCAGAACAGAAATCATGAATTTTCGTCTAAAATTGCCGCCATTTTGTTTTTGTTTGTCTGATTTGGCTGGTTGACAAATTGAGTCGAGAAATCAAAAATTTTGTTACGCATATATATATATATATATATATATATATATATATATATATATATATATATATATATATATATATATATATATATATATATATATATATATATATATATATATATATATATATATATATATATATATATATGTACAGCAGAAGCCTTCACAAACTTTAAAAATAAAACTTAATATTTAGTAGGTTTGCCTAACAAACATCGTAATTAAT
This sequence comes from Odontomyia ornata, assembly GCA_963969285.1. Lineage (NCBI taxonomy): Eukaryota > Metazoa > Arthropoda > Insecta > Diptera > Stratiomyidae > Odontomyia > Odontomyia ornata. The sequence continues at coordinate 170,253,415 of OZ017740.1, read as the reverse complement.
ATATAAATTTCGATAGTTAGTTGAAACACATCTAAAATCCTGAATACCCGCCATTATTCTTAACGACTTATTCGATTTTCCCGGGCAACTTCCGACAAGTTTTACTAGAATATTGTACCAAACTTTTTGAATACTCTCCCATAATTAGGTTTTGTTTTGGCAAACTAATTTTGATCTGTTTACCCAGATATTCTTAATATGACTGAGGTCTGGGGATTGACTAGGCTACTCAAGGACGTCCACATTCTGTTCTTGGAACCATTCTTTGATCGATCAAGGTGAGTGTTTTGAATCATTGCCCTGCTGAAATGTCCACAACAACGATGTATTATCCTCGGCATATGGTTGCATTACTGTCACCAACAAATCCTTGCACACAAATCTAACCATTAAATCATCAATTCGATAGATCCGACCTAACATACACCTTACCATGGGGAAAAGCCCCATACCATCACGCTGCCACCTCCGTGCTTCGCTATTTTTTTCGTAAACTATGCATGAAAATCTTTGCCTTCCGGTCGATGGACGTGGTTTTCCGCATCGCTATCAAACAAATGTGTTTGCTTCATCGGTCCAGAGGATATTGCGCCCTTTTTTGTCACGCTTCGATCCGCACCAGGTTTTATGAGCTAACGCAAAGTTTTTCTCTTCCTCAAATTTGCAGTTTTGAGGAGAGGAACTTTTCGAGCAATCCTACCGAGTAGTTTTGCGCTTATCAATCGCCGTCGAATGGCTCGTAATGGAATAACATTTCCAAATTCGCGAGGAAACGCTGGTCTGACTCGATCGACGAAGACGGTTCATCGCTGCTCGGATTTCGGAATTGGATGACGCGGTCAAAGGACCGAGACAGTTGGAGGCGCTGTTTGCAGGAAGCAAAGGCCCGAAAGGGGCTGTAGTGATAAGAAGAAGAAGAATCGAAGCCAGCTTTTAAGTACCTGGGGCTACTGATCGACTCATAGAGCAAATCAGGGCAACGGCTGAGAAGGCTGTTTCAAGAGTATCGGCTCTGAGTCGACTTATGGCCGATGTAGTGGGACCCAACCCCTCTTGATGTGTGCTGTGGACTCAGTGCTACTATACGGAGCAGAAATATGGGGCAACGCTCTCAGTAAGGAGGTATACCGAAAATGCTTGGCACAGGTATAGATAAGAGGAGCACTAAGAATTGCATCTTCGTATCTAACACTCTCTGTTTCAGCGGTGAGAGTTATTGCAGGCGTGATATATGTTGCCCTCCTTGGCAGAGAGCGCCACGCTATTTACCTGCGTCAATACTAGAATGGTTGTCCTCGAAAAGAGACAGCGCTCACCCAACGATTGGCAGCAGTCTTGGGTGAATTGCACGAAGGAAAGGTGAACTGCGCGCCTCATCTCGGATATGAGACCGAGGCGAAATCGAAGGCATGGTGAGACTGACTTCTACCTGACCCAGCTTTTGAGCGGGCATGGGTGTTTTCAGTCTTACCTGCACTAGATTGGTAAGTCACGGTCCCCCGAATGTCGGTTTTGCCCAGGAGAGGAATTCAATGCCTTCCACACACTTTTTGCGTGCATAAAATGGGACAGGCTGTGAAAGGACCTCTACAGGGAGAGGGAGAGCTCACCCCCGATAATATATTCGCGGTGATGCTTGAATCGGTTGACAAATGGAACCAGGTGGCACATTATGCTCGGGTAGCCCTAAAAGATAAAAGGGACTCACAGTAGCCGGGGGCTTTGAGGCTGGGCACTTCCAATGATGGCACCTCCTTTTCCCCTCTCCCTTCCCGCTAGAAGAGGGATCCTCCAGCTTGAAGGCGCTTCACGGCGTAGCAAAACGAGACCTGGCCCGAAGTAATGTGTCAAACGGTCCCTGACTAGGTTCTCGGGTTGTCAGGGGAGGTGTTTAGTGGGTAGTCCAGCAGCCTTTTTGTGAGCATGGGAGTCCCACACTGTGCGTAAATGGCATTCACCTCCCAACCAGATGAATCAATGTTATAATTATTCTTTCAATAAGTTTAATTTGTTCAAAATCTTACCTTCTGCAACTAAATGATTCTTTAAGTTGTTTCACGTTTAACTTTTATTAGCGCACACCTATTATGTTGTCCACCTCAATTTTAAAGACTGAACAAGGAAGTAAGCCGCAATATTTGCCAACAAGTAATTTTAATGCGGGGACTCCCCCTTTTAATTTGAAAACGTTGCTACTCACTAGCCGAACTAGCTTTATGATTCCAGAACATATTGTCTAATTTTACCTCTACATGTTAAGAGTTTTACGACTTAGCTGAAATCTTTTTTCTCGTTCATGTTGAACTTGATAATACTAGAAAGTTAGTAGAAACAAAGAACTAACAACATCGGGCTCTTTACGAATACATCAGCATTGCGAAACGAGACTGCAATGAACCCGAGAGACGATTCAAAACATCATCTAGACATCATTTTTTTAGAAAAATTAAAACGATATAATTTCGGGTTCCCAAATAGAATCATAACCGCCCAGCGAATTCACGCTTTCCCTTTTCTTTAAAAACTTCCCTTCGTCAACATACGCGTCTAATGTTGCACTGTCGAATAATCAAACTCACGTGCCAACTCAACCGAAGTCCCATTACTAGCCGTCTTGAACTCCCTCACCATACAATGCAGACATTCACCCCACACTTAGTAATCCCAAAGGAAAGAGATACTAACAGACGAGTGACTTTTTCAAGTTTACAAACAAAAGAAGTCGCATAGGGCCTAATCTAGAGGATACGGTAGCAGTTTGCAGCCCAATTGGGCCATAGTAATGGCGGAGGTGTATGCAAGTGCGTTGTCATGGTGAAAGCGCACAATTTTCTTCGCCAAATGGGGCCTTTTTCCTAAATCGGCCCAATAATTTGGCATAACAGAGCCCTGAGGCCGTTTGACCTTCTCCCAAAGTTTCGTGCAGGATATAACCCACGCGCTCTTATTAGATGTCTACTGTTTCAGCTATCTTGCGCGCCTTCACTCGGCGGTCTGCCAATACGAACTCGTGAATTTTTGTCATGTTATCCTCCGTATTAGCCGTTCTCGGGGCACTTGGGCGTGGGTCGTCAAAAACTAACGTGCGACCACGTTGAAACTCTTAAACCAATTTTTTATCGGTCGCCATCGCAGCAGCAGAGTCACCGCATTTAGCATTCAAGCGCTCTTTGGTTCACTGCACGATTTCCCTTCCAAAAGGAAGACTCGAATCACCGACCGTTATCGCTCTTTCTCCATTTTTCTAAAATCCACAGACACACCCGCTTCTACACGCCATCGAGCAGTGAGACTAAGTACTTATCCGTCCGCGCTCGTATTCATAAAATACTAGGATAAGTGGAAGTTTCGACAAGAACGGAAATCAATATAAATAGCAGCTTGCCAGTGGAATAAAAGTGGTCAAATTCTGTATGTTTCTGTGCTGTTCAAATACTAAAGTGTTGGCTCCGAGCAGTATAAGCGTTTTATAAAGTTAAAATTAGAGTCCTGCTGTTGTTATGTTTAAGGTAATATTTCAATAAAACGTGTTAAACTTTACCAAACGAGTTCTCAATTGGCGGAATCCAGTGGTGCGACTCCAGAGTTTCAGTGAGCAGTGCTAAAGGATGTAGTGAAGCGAACTAAGGTCGTAACAATATATGCCGATATAGATATGGAATCTAAACTTATTCTAGCGTTTCGAAATATTTTGGCCAAAAAAAATCCGAAAAAATTCCATGAAAGTAGGCCTTTTTGGGAAAAAGATCAATAATAACTTAGATAACTTCATTGATACCAGTATAAACTATGCATTTTACATTTTAGCCAATAAAATCAAAAAGGGGCCCTTTAAGTTGACAACAGCTAATATCTAGATGACTTATTAACCGTTCCCGTATTTTTCCTTAAAAATTTGGGTAGACAGAGCTACGGTCATGTCAGAAGGGTTTTGTACTCAGCCTAGGATATGCAGACACCAACAATTAATAAACTCAAGATAAACTTTAATGTTAGCTACAACAAATGCATATTTTTTTACAACGGAAACGATTATTATTCCTTTTTAACTTGCCATTTAGCCATTTTGTTACAATAACATTAACAACCATTGACTGAATGAAATCTTAAAGATATTTTTAATTATTCATTTTGTCTGGAAATTAGAAGATCCAAATAAAAGTGTAGTGTCTGGTTCGATGGAAAGCCAGAATGCCAGAAAAACCGAGCATTGTTTTTGTTGTACTCGGAGATCTTTCAAATGGCCCTTGCTTGATTTAACTTTATTGAAACTTTCAGACCTTTCCTAGAACTACTATAATTTTAATTTAAAGATACCTGTATGGATTCACTCAAAAAAATGTTATATTTACAAAGTCTACTATTATTAATAAAGTTGAATGATTTCAACTTCTGAGGTATCTGTTATTGTTGTACTCATGAAACCTTACCATCGTGAATTTTTCACCATTAAAATGTAGGCTTCCGTCAAAAGTCAATAGCCTATACTTTCAATACTGAATTGGGGAAAAATAAGTAACTACTAATTTATTCAATATTTTCGTTTAAAACTGCCGCCATTTTGTTTTACGAAAACTAATACCACTCGTTGAACAGATTCTCAAAGATGTGCATGATGTACATTCTTCCTGAAATTATCATGCAAATAATGTCTGAGATGATTGGAAGCACATACTCGTATTGCTAAATAGCCACGTGTTATTATTGTAACACCGAAAATTTAAAACACCCTAACTTCGTTAAATACCATCCGATACTTTTGAAATAGTTTATAAGCGTTTAGCGAATTTCAACTTCTCAGGTACTTGTCCGTTGTTGAACTCATAGAGAACTACCTTTTTGAGTTTTTTCAGACTCTTCGTTTCACAAGTGTCCAATTGCGAGTTGGAGGGCCATAATTTTTTTATCTTGTTCTGCTTCCGCTGCCTATCAACCATATTGCAATTTTAAAAACAGATATTAAAAGATCTCATCATGACCTTTCAGTTGGTACTATTCAACTTTCTTTGGTGAAAAGAATGTTTAAGGGTTCACATCCTTATATGGGGAGACTCCCCTGAAAAGACTTTGAAACTTTTTTTGATTATGAAAGATTCATTAGCCAGAAACACCTGAGCCGTTCACAAAATTTGATCACTGTAGCTTCTATAGCTCCTGAGGAAACCTGCTGTGACCATTGACGGACGGATAGATACCGATATTATTAGCGTATTGTAATTTATTTTTTTTTTTTTCACAAAGCCCTAAAAAATGAAATAAGATGATCGATTTCCAATTTTTTGCCGCTAAATTTTTAGTCAACTTCTATGTCTTCCTTATTATTTTGTATAAAAATAATGCATTTTCTCTTTGTAGTCTTCAATGCTAGCTTGTTTTCGATATATAAACGTTATTTTTCTAGATGCTAATTTGCGATGTTTTCCGTGGTATCTTTATCATGTCCCGAATTAAGAAGTTTAGTATCATCAGCATATAATGTGTGGTAACGTTTCAGTCTACATACATGCAAATTATTAGTATAAAGCATAAACAAGGTAGAACTAAGTATGGAGCCCTGGGAAACACCAGACTTCATTGGTGCTAGATCTCTCAAGAAATTATTAACTGATGGCTTTTAGGAATTTCCTTCCAAATAAATTTTAAAAGATTGTTCCGGTTTGTCTTAAATACCATACAATTCAAATTTTTGAAGTAATACGTCATGACCAAACGTTACAAAGCCATTTTTAGGTCCACGAAAATAACATAATCTCCTCCACCAAGACTTCCATTGAAATAACGTAAGATAGAAAGTAACGCATCAAAAGTACCCTTGTTCTTTTGAAAACTATTATTGCAGATTGATAGTAGAATTCCCCATTAAGAAGGATTTAAAACGATTGTTTACGAGTTTTTCAAATATTTCACCAGAAAGCTGCCAAAAGTGCAACCGGGCGGTAATTATTCAGATCCAGATTCCTTTGAATATTGTAATTATTTTTGCCAGTTTCCCTTCGTCCGGAAATGTTCCATTCCTAATATGCACGTTTATAAAATTCCCAATAGTTCAACTGTCTTCTCTTTAACTAGACTAATTGCATTTGTGGTGATGTTTGCCAATATCTGGTGCTGCATTCTTTTTCAAATCTTAGATTGTATTTAATACATACTCTTCTTTTATTCGATGGATGAATATGGAAAATGCCTTCAGGTGGGTTGCTTGTGGTATTGAAATAGCTTGTTGACTTCTCACCAAGCTCCTAGGTAATTTTTTCATCAATTGTTGAAAAGAAGTAGCTTTGCAAGTTTGCTGTACCACACTGGCCTGCTGCATTATTGGAGTACATGCAAAAAAATTCAGCATTTGGTGATATAATCCAGGGTGATAAATTACCTTTATTATTATTTATTATTTTATTTCGTGCGAGTTGTCCGCCGCTGTTTCCAATCTTCTGGAGAAATATGAAAATTTAGCTTCTTTGATGAGACGTTTTGGTTTTTTTGGGACTTGGTTTGGAGATACTTAAGTGCGTGGTCTTCAGCGTTCTTGTTGTATTTTTTGTAATCCTTCGTTTTGTTAACACTAGCCTCAATTACCTTTCTTTGTTATCCATGTATGTTCTCGACATCTAATCGTTTTATCAATGGTAGAGTCATGCTTGCACTCGGTAATCATATGTTAGAGCGCCATTAGGTTTTCAGGTTTTCGGTTTGTTAGCAACTGATGAAGTTTCGATTTGAAAAGATCCTTGTCTAAATATGTGAATATTTTGTGAGTAGCTTTTTGCTTTCTGAAGCTTTGATCTTAGACGACGATTTTCAGAACACAATGATCTAACTCCGGGCAGTCCTCAAGTGTGAATTTAATGTTTCCAGCAATGTTTTGGATGATCCAAATAAATGCTGCGAAGGAGGCATCAGGTGCAACTGGCGTTCAAACTGGCGTATTGCGGCTTATCGTTTACCTTTGGCCAGATGTGCTGCTCAGTACATTCAACGCTTGCCTGTGTGAAGCGTTTTTCCCAAAGTGGTAGAAGGTTGTGCAGCTTGTGTTGATCAGCAAGGAGAAGGGAAGACTCGTGTTGCCATCTACATACCGCCCATTAAATATGCTAGACTCGGCGAGGGACGTTCTCGATAAATTTATCAGGAAAAGATTCACTGACGCAATCCACTTGAAAAAGTGGCTCAGATTCTGTCTACCAGACAGGTTGTGCTACTGGTGACGCTTGATATCAGAAACGATTTTAATTCCGTTAGTTGAGCGGAAATTCTGGAAACATTGACAAACCCTTTTCAAATATCGGAATATCTGATGCAGATTTAGGTGAACTATCTGATGGATCGGTACTTATTATATGAAACGAAGTACGGTCAGCGAAAGTAGATAGTTACATCAAACGTTACTCAAGGCTCCATCATTAGCTTGGATCTGTGGAACACCTCGTACGACGGGCTACTGAGACTTGAATGCTTGATTGCCAATTTGAATGATGTTGCGGAATTAGTCGCTAGACGTACAGTCGAACAAGCCTAACTTAGACTGGGTATCCTGATGCGCCAATTAAGGGTACTCGCTGTTTCAGCCTAGCGCTAAAAAAGAAACGGAAGTAGTCATCCTGAAAAAAAGATTTTCAGAGTGAGAAAGATCAATTTCCGTATGCCTTGAAATTTATTTCTGTAGAAATGAAAGCGATAAGGAGGCAGCCGTGCATGAAGCAGACAATGCTCATTCTGTGATTGGCAACAATCATACCCAATCTGTGGCCATGGCTCTATCAAACGCACGGTGAGTTCCGAATGTTTATCATTAACCCAGAAGCGCTAAAACTTAAGACAGGTAGTTATTAACTTAGATCTGCGTTCCGAATTCTCTCGCTTATATGTAATAAACAATGCTTAAAAGGATCAGTGAAATAATTGTACCAGGGGAAATGGGTGACATTATGACATCGCCAATGCTTGCAGATTTCTTCGTTTGTTGCTTTCAAATTTTTGTTTCTGTGAGATAAGGGCATTCGTATAAGCTTGGAAGTTCTCAGAAAGCATACCTTATTAATTCTTTAATTATTGCAACACCCACATCTCCAAAAGAGCAAACCGTGTTTCGCCCATGAAGTTTTCTAAACAAGATTCTGATGTACGTATCAGCCAGCTTGTTCGTTCTGATCCTCACATCTGTTTTTTGTCCCCTTACAGGGTCTGAATAATAAGTAACCGGACTGACCACATGAAATTTTTTAATTGGCAAAATATGTACAATTTTTCTTTAGAAATCTTCAAAGTAGTCCCCATTGGAGTCGATAACACGCTGATACCGGGTTTTCCAATCCCCGAACGCCCTCGTCGTAGCACGTTGAACGTTTTCCAGAGTCCCGAACCGCGTCCCCTTAAGGTGTCTCTTGATCTTGGCGAACAGAAAGAAGTCCGCTGGTGCCATATCCGGGCTGTGAGGACTGTTTGGCCAACTGCTCGGTGACGAGCAGGCAGGTGTGCGACGGAGCATTGTCGTGATGGAGGATCCACGAATCGGCAATCTCCGAACGGACTCGGTGAACCCGGGCGGTTAGTCGACGGAGCGCCTGTCTGTAGTACTGGCCGTTTACAGTTTGGCCGGTTGGCACAAACTCTTTGTGAACAATGCCTTTCACGTCAAAGAAAGTAATGAGCATCGGCTTCACCTTCGATTTGCTCATGCGCGCTTTTTTCGGTCGTGGTGATGCCGGTGTGTTCCACTCCGAACTCTGCCACTGCGTCTCAGGATCGTATTTGAAAACCTACGTCTCGTCTCCTGTAATAACATGGTTAAAAAACTCTGGTTCGGTTGCTCGATCGTACGCTCCGTTTTAACTCCTACAACGTAACTGAACACGCACTCCGCTCTCGCTCGATGCTGTCTCTCCAAGCGCTTGGAGGCAACTGCTGCAGCCCGGTTCCTTTTACCTAGACCCCCACCACCACTACAGCACCAGATGCCGGTTAGCAGACGCTTTGATGGCGCGGGGCAGGCTCAGTCCGGTTACTTATTATACGGACCCTGTATCTTTTATATAAAGTGTGTTATGAATAATGGTGCCAGTCTCCTAAGTGAAAGAACCACTTATTCCTTCACCCGGGCCATCATTGGCTATCAACATGATAGCACATTTTCTGTAACCTGGCACCAGCCCTTTGCTGGAAACGCTGGTCTCCATCGGGCCAAGAAAATGTGCTATCATGTTGATAGCCAATGATGGCCCGGGTGAAAGAATAAGTGGTTCTTTCACTTAGGAGACTGGCACCATTGTTCATAACACATTGTAGTTGACAACCACTGTCGATGTGGAAGCCTTCAGGTCGTTTTAACTTGCATGTTAGTTGTGTTCCCACACGTATATAGGGTCCAATACCCACCTTGGGACCACGCGGTCGAGCTGCCCTGTGGGTGATGGCGTGTGGCAGCTCCTGAGGAGTGTCCATCACCTACAACGAAACCGTTTTGTATAAAGTTATCGATAGAATACTAGCATTAATCTTGATCATTTGGTGTTGAAGAATTTTATCCATAGCTATAACAACAAATTCTTCCATTGGTCTATCTATTTATTGTCCAGCAGGATTATCCAAGAATTTTTTGCACCATCGTCATGTAAATCATCCGTTATACTTCAGGCACAAATGCGTTCATGTATGCCTATATAAAAACGGAAATAAAATCCTCTTAAAGAAAATTTAGTCCTCTATATTTTTGTTTCCGTCAAGTTTCTGGTAAAACCGAAGACAAAAGAGCTATAAGGGCAAGTTTGACGAGCAACAAGACGTATTTCAAATTTTAAAGCGAAACTACCATTTTTGTTGTCTGTATCTCGTTAGATGTTGAGTCGTAAGTATGAAGATGTACTGTTTTCAAGGGAAGCTAGTATTCTTTAAGTTTTAAGTGTGACACCATTTTTGAGACATATGCCAAAAACTGAAAATGGAGACCCTTGAACCTCTCCCTTTGGCAACTGATGTTCAGAGGAAAGGCGTTACTGATCATTTTTTCTAGTGAAAATTCTATTTCGACTGAGCTAGAATAAAATTCTATTGTATAATTACAAAACACAACCTAACAAACCCCTGCCCCAAAAGCTTGAACAGTCCTTTCAACAGCGTATCATCATCAAATTCAGTGTATGTATGTATATACTACCAGCTTATCGGAAGGTCGCCCGTATACATGATATCGAATCGAAAAACTGTCCTGATTAAAACGATCATTAAATAGTTCTTAATAGCACTCTTTGTCATAGATGCATTGTTACTTTTCTTCTTTGTTCATGTTAGTCTGTACTTTATGTATAAAGTTAGATCCTTAAATTGTGTCTCGCTTATCTATCTCATAACATCGCCTTCAATCAAATCCTGCCAACAATTTGACGCTTTACTTTAAATTGTTTGTGCCTCGAACCGTATCAATAAGTACAATGGAATCAAACATATAAAAGACTTTGTCGTTGCGAACGTTTGTTGACTGCTATCACAGTTTTCTTCCTTGTGCTTACCGTTTGATTTCCTACTGATACTTGCAGTAGCAACTTTTTCTTGGGTTTGTCTAGGGAAGAAAAAATCCATCAGATAAAGCAATCGTGTCGGTTTGAGACCAGCAGATTGAAGGTAGAAGCTTAAATTGATACAAGATTAATTCCTATTTCCGTCCGTGACATCTGGCAGGTCACATTAAATATTGTGACACTTCTTACCAATATATGCTTTGAATGAGAGAATTGCAAACATTAAAATTGTAACGGCATCTTATCTTCACTTGATATGCAATAAAACTATAAGACCAAATACTTCCTTCTAATTTTGACGATGATATTTGTCTTTAAAACATGAACAATATAAACGTGTTTAAGTATAATGGTGCCGGTCTCCTAAGTGAAAAATATATTTGAATTTCCTTTTCATCGTGAATTTAATTTTTTATTCAGTAAATAAATATTTTGTCGTATTTTAAGTTTCTTTGAAACAATCCTAACTATTTATAACTATAAATATCATAACGGTTAATATACATATTTAGTTTGGTGAAGAGTTCTTCTTCTTCTTCTTAGCACTACAGCCCCTTTCGGGCCTTCGCTTCCTGCAAACAGCGCCTCCAACTGTCTCGGTCCGTTGACCGCGTCATCCAATTCCGAAATCCGAACAGCGATGAACTGTCTTCGTCGACCGAGTCAGACCAGCGTTTCCTCGGTTTCCCCACTGGCCGCCGGCCTTCAGTTCTCCCTACGAATACCTTTGGTGAAGAGTTACCTACGTCTATATTTAATCTTTTTACAACAGGTATTTTACTCATTTCCATTGCTTCCCTTATATCTAATTCATTGACTTTTTTACTTGTTTTATTACTCTTAGAGCACTCCTATCTATCCTGTGGTTGCTGTTGATGGAGTATTTCGCTACCGCTAACGTGGCCTCGCGCTTTTTGGGTTTTGTACTAAAATACAAAATCCTATTAAAATCGGTACTTATGTCCGTCTGTCCGTCCGTGTTTTCTCCGAAGCCATAGCCATGAATCTTTGTGAATAGGCTGGAAGTTTGACTTCTAAACAGTTTTGGAGTGAAAAAATACTTCGCACAGTTTTTAGGGGGTCCCCCATTGTAGAGGAGTGACCTAAAAAAATTTTTTTTTTCATCAAAGGTGGTCAAGTGGGGTATCATATGAAAGGTCTCAATGAGGTCTTTTCAAAATTACTGTATCAGTATCGAGGGAGGCAAGAGAAATGGACGAGATTCAGGCGTACCCCCCACCTTGCGATTGGATACCAACCATCCGAAAACCTAAAAAAAATTATGAGTATAGACCATTATGAACACAACAACGACAAATACCTACGTCAGAAGTCAAAATTCACTCAACTTTGTGAGTAATAGGATGATTTATCAATTTACACTTTCTTGAATAAAATCGTATGGGCAAAATTCAATAGATGAATGTCAATTTACAAGTTTAATCATTGCTGGAAATTTCAGAAAGATCGAATAGTCTTTAACAGAGTTATGGGGGCTTATAATTTTCTGCATTACAGCAGCAGCTATACATGGCTGTGGGACAATATGTACTTCCAATCAGACACTACAGATTTGCTGGGATTTGCATGACCGTTTCAGGAATTATATGCATGATTAAAATCTTTGACAACTTGTTCAAGGGGTGATATTCATAATCTTAAAACAAAATGGTGGCCGTTTTAAATAAGAATATTGCATAAAATTGTGTTATTTTTCGCGAATTTCAATATTTAAGGCACATGCTATTAACAATTGATTAAATCTATTAATGAATAGCTGAAGATAAGCAGCTAAAAATAATCGGTGACAAAATTATGAAGGTAGAATCCAATAACAAATAACTTAATGGTTGAAATTTGTTCAACTTTGCTAATAATAGTAGGATCTGTAAATCAAATACGTTACGCAGTAAAACTGTATTAGTATGATTAAATTGGCGGAAAGTAGAAATTTAAGGGTCCTTTGAAAGGTCCTTATACTCTATGAGTTTTAATAGAATGTTCAGAAGTTATTGCCATTTGAATTTTCTCCGATTACAATAATCAAATATGGGTTTTCTACTACTAAGGCTTTCCATCAAAGCATATACTCCAATCCCCATCAGATGCACTACACTTACGCCCACTATTTTTTCAGTCCTCGAAACACTTTTTATAAGCACTTTTTGGGATGGCTTGCAGCTCCTTCAGTGAGTTTCGTTTTATATTCTGACAAAAAAGTACCCGGAAATTGCAAATAACACCCAAAATATTTAATTATTCATCAAAATCACACGGATCCAAATCGTAAATACGGTGGTTGATCGATGGTATTTATTGCGTTTTTGGCTTTAAATTCGGTCACAGTAAAAAACAAGTTGGGTAGACAGACCTACGTCAGAAGGGTTTTGTATTCAACTTACAAAATGCAGTAACCTGCAACGAATAAAAGCAAGAAACATGTAAAAGACGATTTTATTGGAATCTGAAATTCAAGGATCATACTATTACATATTAACAAAGTTGAACCAACTTTGACTTCTCAGGTATTCGTTATTGTTATACTCATAAATATATCCTTTGACAATTTTTTCAGATTTTTAAGATCACAGGTGTCCATTCGCGAGGGAGGAAACACATTTTTCATGTATTTCCCCCCTGTGCCCCCACTGAAACAAAAGCCGTCAGTTTAAGAACTGTTTTGAAAAGCTCTCATAAAGAACTTTCATTTGATACACATATCGGCTACCTTTGATGATTTTTTTTTCAGGGGCCACTCCCCTGTACTGTAATCATCGATTCATGGCCTATTTTTCGGGTTTTGTACTAAAATACAGAACCCTATTGCAATCACGACCTGTGTCCGTCTGTCCGTCCGTCCGTCCGTCTGTATGTCACAGCACTTTTTCTCCGAAACTATAGAAGCTACAGCAATGAAACTTCTTGAAAGTTCAAGGGTGGAAAAATTTTTCACAGGGGTGTAAGGGGGGTCTTTCCATATAGGGAGGTGACCCTTTAAAAAAATTTTTTCGCCATTGCTAATCGAGTACGGTGTCATTAAAAAGGTCTCAATGAGATCTTTTTAAAACAAGTTTTAAAATTGATTTATCGGTATCGAGGGGGGCAGGGGAAGGGCAAATGTATGAACTTTTCGCGTACCCCCTCGCGATTGGACACCTTTGACCCGAAAAATCTGAAAAAAATCATGAATGAAGTCCTTTATGAGTACAACAACAACAAATACATGAGAAGTCGAAATTCCCTCAACTTTGTTAGTAATAGTATGATTTATCGATTTTATGTTTTCTGGAATAAAATCTTAGGGGAACTCTTAAATTCAATAAAACTTTACAGATGAACATTTATAAGATTGATCTGTCCTGAAAGTTTCATAAAGGTCGAATGGTGTTTAACGAAGTTATAGCGATTTGAATTTTCCTGTATTACTATGGAACAATATGCGCTGTATTACTATGGAAGCATATGGCTCTGGAACAATATGCGCTTTTTACCGACTCAGACACTACAGCTTTGCTAGGATTTGCATGAACATTTCAGGAATGATATGTATCATGAATATCTTTGAGAGTCGTTTCAGCTAGTGGTGTTAATAATCGTAAAAGAAAATGGTGGCCATTTTAAATGCGGAGATTGAATAATTTTGAGGTATTTTCCCCAACTTCAACGTTTAAGGTGCATTCTTTGAATACTTGATTCAATTTAATGAATGACTGAAAATGAGTACCTACAATTAATACTCATACGTGGAACAAGTCGAGGAGGCAGGAGAGAGCTCCTCGCCAACATGATCATTGGTAGCGTTGGCTGATGATCTGATCATCTATACGACAGACTTAAAAGCTGCAACTGTCCAGAACAATCTTCAAAAAATGTTCAATGATATGCAGCCCTACACCGACAATTGGCGAATGAAAATCAATGCGCAGAAGTGCGAAACAATTTTTTTTTTCGGACCTGCCACATTATGGCTGGTAAGGATAATTCTGAACGGGTTCCACATAAATCTTTTGTTCGGTACCTCGGTGTCCATCTCGATCAGTATCTGTACTATACTGAACATGTCATAATCGTGCTCAATAAAGCACAAAAAGTAGTTATAGCCCTTCGACGACTCCTTCATTCCAGATACATCGATCAAAAGATCAAAGTTATCTGTTACAAGACCCTGGTCAGACCAGTTTTGACATATAGATTTCAGATCTGGTACAACCAGGGTGCTAGTACTATAGAAAAATAAAGAGTTTTTGAAAGGAAATGTCTTCGTGCATGGTATATACAGAAAGGCTGAGATTGATTGGAAGCACTGTACATCGAATAGAAGAATTTATCAAACTGCTAAAGTGACAAGAGTCGATATCTTCATATTAAGGCTGCTTCGGAATCATATAGCAAAATCTGTAACTGTGAGTGAAAACCCCTGAATTTCACAGCCGTTCGACGCTAGAGATGGGAATATTGAGACTTGTCTCACTACTGGCTGCATTTCTCTTGAAGCATTCGTATATTTTGATATGAATCGATATGTTTTTGATTTTGACGCTGTCCCAGTCATATATCACATACATACGAGTAGACGGGTCACCGATCAGAAGATAAAATATCCTCCGAATTTGAGTTCGTGAGACCAAAAAATTCCAATGGAGATACTCATTGGGTAGATTTGTTGAGGCCGGTCGAGCTGGGACGGAGTGATCTACGAGCTGAATGACAACGTCTAAATTATTCGTTTTTATTTTTTTGTTTTGTGTTTTCCGTTGCAGAGTTTCAAGTTCCAGCTCATTATTGCTACATGTAGTGTGTTTGTTTATGTTAAAAATTAGGAATAGATTTCAATATTTAGGATAGGTGTATGTTATGTTTATCATATTAGGTTTAAAGATAAGGTTTAACGTTTAAGTTAGGAATATTTTGAAAGCATATTTTAGTATAAGATAACGTTTTTTCATTGAATTTCATTAGAATTAGGCTACAACATATTAGGTATCGGATAAATGTTCAGTGATGTGTTAAAAATAATTTTTAATAGTGTTGGTTTGTTTTTTTCTCCTATTTCCAATTGAATCATAAATATGTAATAATTTAAATTAATTTGAATTTTATATTGTTTTTTAAATTCAATGTTTTCAATTGATAATGTATAAATTTGGAGAGCCATTTGGGCTATTAAGATTTCGTATTTTTATTGTTGGAAATCAGCTTTAGATTCTTTTAAAGTTTATAGCAACTAGTATTGAATAAAGCGCTTTTGACTTTGACCTGACCTAACCGAGCCAGTAGTTCTTCTAACTCTGTCAAAATATTTAATTGAAAACCTACAAAGTGTGACTTTCTGATTCGAATTTTGAAAACTTTTTTTTAGCAATACAGCCCCTTTCGGGCCTAAGCTTAGAGATAGTTAGAGTATCTCATTATTATGATCGAATGTATCGGCACTCCACAACGTGATATGGGCAGTATCTTCATTAATCCTCCTTCCAACATTTTTAAACCCGCTTTTACCTCACAGATGAGTATTGGCGGATTTTCCTTTTGGCACCCAATATGTAGGGCTGATGTAGGATGAAAAATGTAAATGGTAACACTACTTCAAGTTTTCAAAGTATGACTTCAGTCATTAAAAAGAAACTTGAAATTTAGACTCGGGTTGGATAGGTAATATTTGAAATGCCGACTCGGGTGGTATCAGTAATCAAAGACAATTTCAGTGCTTTATAACAAAGCACTAAAATTGATTTAAATTCAAAAGAATAATCCATAAGTAATGATGATTGTTATTTTTAGGGTTTTGTACTAAAATACACAACCCTATTGCAATCACGACCTGTGTCCGTCTGTCCGTCCGTCCGTCCGTCTGTATGTCACAGCACTTTTTCTCCGAAACTATAGAGGCTACAGCCATGAAACTTTGTGGAAAGGACAGAAGTGGTGACATCTTGAAAGTTCAAGGGTGGAAAAATTTTTCAAAGGGGTTTAAGGGGGGTCTCCGCATATAGGGAGGTGACCCCTCAAAAAAAAATTCACCATTGGTAGTCGAGTAGGGTGTCATTGGAAAGGTCTCAATGAGATCTTTTCAAAACAAGTCTTAAAATTTTCTTATGAGTACCGAGGGGGCAGGGGAAGGGGAAATTTACGAACTATTCGCGTACCCCCCCCCCCCTCGCGATTGGACACCTTCCATCCGAAAAATCTGAAAAAAATCATGAATGTAGGCCTTAATGAGTAGAACAACAACAACAAATACATGAGAAGTCGAAATTCACTCAACTTTGTTAGTAATAGTATGATTTATCGATTTTGTGTTGTCTTGAATAAAATCTAAACGGTACGCTTAAATTCAATAAAACAGATGACTATTTATAAGATTAATCTTTTCTGAAAGTTTCATAAAGATCCAATAGTATTTAACGAAGTTATAGCGATTTGAATTTTCATGTATTACTATGGAACAATATGCCCTGTATTACTATAGAAACATATGGGTATGGAGCCATATGCGCTTAGATACTACAGCTTTGCTAGGATTTGCATGAAAATTTCAGGAATGATAGGTATCATGAGGGTGAGTACATACAATTGAAACAAGTCGAAGAGGCAGGAGAGAGCTCCTAGCAAAAAGGCTTTGTAACAATTCTAGGATTCGAAAAAATAGGCCATGAATCGATGATAACAGTACAGAAAAATTTCATGAAACGTAGCCGATATGAGTATCACATGAGAGCTTTTCAAAACAGTTCTTAAACTGACAGTTTTTGCTTCAGTGGGGGTACGGGGGGGGGGTATGACATGAAAAATGTGTTTCCTCTCTCGCGAATGGACACCCGTGATCTAAAAAATCTGAAAAACTATCAAGCGAGATATTTATGGGTATAACTTTAACAAATACCTCAAAATTCTTTCAACTTTGTTAATAATAGTATGATCCTCGAACATGAAGTGTTTCTTGATTTTATTCGTTGCTGGCTACTGCATTTTGTAAGTTGAGTACAAAACTCTTCTGGCATGAGCATAGGTCTGTCTACCCAACTTGTTTCTTTTGTACCAGGGTTTGAAGTAAATGGACTCAGTTTTTTGATCAAATTTTTTTTTTTTCAAAGCATTCTCTAAAATAGTTTTAAAAGTGTTAACGTTCAAAACTTTGTTTTACAGGAAAAGACGAAAAAGCATTCGCCATGTACATCGACCGACAGAGATCATGGTTTCAGCACAATTCAATTCATGAGCGACGAGTCGAAGGAGGAATAAGTACGGGGAGTACAATTGGCGTCCTGTTGGATTTAGAACGCCACACTTTGAGCTTTTTAGTCAATGAGATGCCACAAGGATCAGTTGCATTTCGCGATTTGTATGGTGTCTTCTACCCTGCCGTCAGTATTAACCGTGGTGTAACTCTGACACTGCACACAGCCCTCTATGCACCTCGAATGGACTACCATTAGCTTCGGTCCGATTCTCACATCTAGTTTAAGATTTGTATAAAAATTACATAGGAAAAAAGCATTTATATAGACGTGTATGCATCGGGTCTTATGTACTGTAAATAAAACTAATACGTAACAATTACAATTGATATTAATTAATTAGCATGTAGTTAGATTCCATTTAAACTCAAATTATTTCGCTTAGCACGCTTTTACTTAGTTTTGAACTAAAAACTGAAGACATATCCAGCAGAATCCCCCAAACTTTTCCACATTTTTAAGTTACAAACTCTTTGCGCCAGTATTCATGTAAATCTGGACATTTTGTAAATAAATTTATTTAAATATAGGAATTTATATTACACTACCATAAATCAGTGGGCCTAAAATAATCAAAAGCAACAATGTGCAAGAGTATCAAGCTAATTGGCGAACTCGAAATACAATATCTTTGAACTCACAGACGACTGAAAATTTTTAACAAGAAGTTCATAGTTTTACAAATTCTGTAATTCAGGTAATTTATCGTCAGACATTTTGCCTGAATATAAATTCCAATTCGATTTTTTGATCTTTCACCTGTATTGAAAAACCCAAACGAAAAATGAATTTCCTTCAAATCTAATCAAAATAAATAAATGTAGTGTAAATGCAATTAGCAAGATAATAATTAAATATAAGACATTCAATGTAAGCATTGATTCCCACGAAGGCACTGTACAAAGTTAAATCGAATTGTGTCAGGTCCTGTAGATTAGCGTAAAGGACAACTATCACTGTATATTGTTTCCATGTTTACATTTTTCAAATGGATCTAATCAAAATTTATTTATTCAAATTAAGTAAACCAAAGTTTAACATTAATAAACATGAAAAACCTGAATAAACATGAATCTATAATGTAACTCAGTCCATTGTTTCATTTCGAATATTTTAGGGGAGGAATCCGAATTGATTCAGAACTAGACAACTTTGTCAGTAATATATTCAGCCAGAAGAAGATTGAAATGAAAATAACAACTCATGGTATGCTTATGCCCATCGTCTACTGTTTCTGAAAATTGCCCTCGAGAAATTTACACGGATTAAAATTTATTTTGTGGATAAGGCCACAGATAACCTTCTATAAAATGTTCGCAGCTCGTCTAGAGCTAGTTTTAGGTGAATTTCTCGAGAGAAATTTTCCTATTGCGGAGAGTATCTTATATATATATATAAATATATATATATATATATATATATATATATATATATATATATATATATATATATATATAAATATATATATATATATATATATATATGTATATATATATATATATATATATATATATATATATATATATATATATATATATATATATATATATATATATGTATATATATATATATATATATATATATATATATATATATATATATATATATATATATATATATATATGTATATATATGTATATATATAAATATATATATATATATATATATATATATATATAGATATATATATATATATATATATATATATATATATATATATATATATATATATATATATATATATATATATATATATATATATATATGGGATATAACGAAATTTATGACCACGCTAGAGGTTGCAATTTTGCTCGGATTTTCACTAAATGTTCAGGAAAGGTGTATTGAGTGGATATCCAGTTAAGTTCGTGAACCAGCTATATCGGCCAGGCGAAAACAAAATGGCGGCCACTTTAGACGAAAAATCGTGATTTCTGTTCTGACCAAAGTATAGCTCCAATTTCGATGAAATTTGGAACAAAGGTTCCCTCATGTATGTGATGAATCTCACAAGAAAAATTTAAAGTCGGTACGGCAGAAAAAAATGGCAGCCGCTCAAACGTTGAAAAACGTACAACATTTTTGTTGTTGTAGTTTTGACCAAAGCTTTCAACCAACGTTAGTGAAATTCGATAGTATGATAGGAGCTATAAGTATCTAAAGAGTTATGTAAAAAACTGGAGGTCAGGTCACAAAAACAAAATGGCGGCCAGTTGTAGTTCAAAACTTCAAAGGGTTCTAAAAGTCGCAATTTTGATCCGATGTGTATGGAACTTGGTTTCAAGATAGGAATTGCTTAGGTCTAGAGTCTTTGATATTTTCGAGATCATGCATGTGCGAATTTCAAAATGGCGGCCGTTTAATTACGCGTTTTTTTCAAGCTTTTGTGGCCCTCTAGCGGTCACATTTTCCAACGGATTTTGATGAAACTTGAGACTATGGATCACTGTACTATGTTCTTGTACTATGCAAAAAATTATTAAAACCGAATGAAAGGCAAAAAAGTCGAAAATTTAAAACCTAATATTTTTAGCTGCCATTTTCACTAAAAATTGAATACGTTTGTCCTGTCTAGAGTGAAACTCCTATTTGAACGAGATTTGGCACATTGAATGATGAAGTCTTAGCACGCAAAGATTTAAAATAATCCAAAATCAAATGCATGCATTCAAAATGGCGGCTCCCGAAGGTCTGAAGGCAAGCACGATTCGCTATTTTAGTAGCAACTGAAATAATGAACATTCTTCATTGAAACTTTTTTAATGATTTAACTTCGAAGTATTTATAAACCAGACCATTTTTAAGATATTGTTACATGTACAAATAATTCTGCGAGCTACTGTCGCGATTGTTTTCACAACCATTCATCAACAAACGAATGTACTCAAAACCCCGCCAAGCATGATCAACATCTGAAAGTGACCATTCATTAAGCTGCTCGAATATTCCAGGCAATTCGCCAATGTACGAGAAATGGATTGAATGACTAGAGACCCTATATAAAGGCGAGCTGAATGAATGGGGGGATTCATTACAACCGCGATATAGTAAACTGCGATAGTGTGGACTGCGAAGTAAAAAGCGATATTGAAGTGATAAACAGTTGAAATAAAAATTAATAGACAATTTGTGAAATAGTTAAATGAGTGATTGTTCATTTTCAGTAAGTAAACTCTTTTAATTTAATTTAAAAGACATTGCGTTTTCACTCTTCCGAAAAATTAAAATTATTGGCCACGAACCACAACACGCGACAGTGGTGTCAGAAGTGGGATAGAAAATTTTGGAAGTGACAACGTTTAAACCGCCGAAACAATAAAAAGCTACGAAACTTCCATTTAAAAATTGATCAATTGACCATATCGGAGCTCAAGGTACAAAGGCCATACTGATTGCACGCTTGCGTGACGCGATCGAGTCGGAAGGCACGTATCTGGATTCGGGTGAGCCCTCAGATGCAGAAAAAGGCACAGAAGGTGGTGAAGTAGAAACACCAAAATCAAAGGAACCAGTAATTGCGCTGATGCAAATGTTGATGCTGATGCAGCAAGAGCAGCGACAACAGTCATCCAATTTAACTGCTAAGCTAAATGAACAATCAGTGCAGCTAAATGAACAGACATCCAGTTTCGCTGCGAAGCTAAATGAACAGTCATCCAGTTTAACTGCGAAGCTAAATGAACAGTCACCGAGTTTAACTGCGAAGCTGGACCAGAAGCTGGGCCAACCAGCGATCGAAATCAAGATGGATTTGCAAAAACAGTCAACCGAAATAAAAGCGGAGCTCAGTAGTCTGACCAAACAAATTAAATGCGTCGAGGAAAAGGTTTATCAGGTCGAGGAGAGAATGACCCATAAGATGGGAAAAATGAAAAAGGAATTGAAAGCAGCGAAGGCAGCAGTTACCACCTCACCAGCCCCACTTGCAACCGCAGCGCAAAGCTCATCCGGAAATGTGAAAGCACCAATATTCGACGGGCAGACGGTCTGGAGTATTTACAAAACCCCGTTTGAAGCTGCAATCACTGGAATGAGCAGGAACGAGCAACTGCACTAATTCTTGCTCGAAGAGGCCCAGTTGCCGAGCTTTTGCAGACGATCCCCGTTGAGTTGCACTCAAACCCGGCTGCTATAATGAATGCGCTCGACGTGCGATATGGAGACGATCATCAGAAGCAGATTTATCGGTCACAGCTACGGTATCGGATGCAGAAGTCTGGCGAAACTTTACAACAGCTAGCCCAAGACATTGAGCGACTGGCATTTTTGGCTTACTCAGCGTACGACCCAGAACATCGAGATGACGCAGCGGCAGAAGCATTCATCACCGCATTGAAGGACCAGGAATTGTAACAAGCCATGCGTTTAGCTCAAAAGCAAACGGTTAAGTATGCATTGGCTTATAGTTTGAACTTTGAGGCAGCGAAAAATGTGACTCGTACCACTGCCCGGGTTCGCGAGGTAGTGGCAGATGAGTGCAGGTATCAGCGCGTGGAAATTGAGTGAGACCCGCATGTTAATGGCGCGCCGAGATGCTGGATTTGCGGAGAGAAGGGGCACCTGCAAACAGACTGCAAGAAGCGACGAAGACCAAGCTATTGTCCAGGGTGTGCAGCTAGGAGAAGACCTAGACCGAGTCAGGAGCCCAGGATGGAAGCCCTTCAAACAGAGGGGTCGGAAAACATGTAAGAGCCAACTTTGTAGGACAGAGGTTGGCTAGGAGGATCGACGTCCCAATCACCACCATCACCGTGTCAAGACTACATCGTGGAAAAGCGGACTGATGCCTTCCGGGTCAAGTTGACGGAGAACATTGCACCATAACAATCGACACTAGTGCAACCCGATCGATTATCCGACCAGATCTAGTGAGACAGCAACAGCTTCACAAGGGCAGGATTTTCTCACTACGAACAGCTACGGGAGAAACTGCACCTGTTCATGGAGAGGTCAACCTCCGGATACAGTTGGGAAACCTTGCGTTCCGACGTAATTTTCTGGTCGCGAACATTTTGGATGACTGCATTCTCGGACTGGATTTTCTGCGACCACATGGAATCACGTTGGATTTGGGCAAATGTGTATTGAAATGGCAGACTTTCGAAGTATTGATGGAGGATCCCAGCGTCCAAATTCCTGAGATGAATCTAGTATGTACTGACACTGATGTACGGAATTCTTTCGAAAGCATTGTATGGGCCAAGCTTGATGGTGACTCTGGAGACCACCGATCTTATCAGATAGAGCCAACGAAGACGTCCGCATTACGCAGTTTGATTGTAGGACGAAGCCTTGTAAGATCTATAAGGAACGGATACGTGCCGGTTAGAGTCCTTAACACTGCAGACTCAACCACGAGCATCAAAGCGGGAGAAGTCATCGGCAGCTGCCAGCCTGTTTCCACCATCACCTCTATGGAAGCCACTCACTACCATCATGGGAAAAGGAGGCAAGACGCAGACAAAACCCGGGAATCCACGTCTGCAATATTGAAGCAGGTCGGATTCCCAGTGCAGCTATTCAAACGAGCCTCTGATCTGGTCACCAAGTACAGTGACATCTTCTCAACAAGCCCGGATGACCAAGGCCGAACGAGTATGGTAACTCACGTCATAGATACACAGGGAGCCAAGCCAATTCGACAAGCACCGAGACGTCTTCCTATAGCCAAACAAGGAGAAGTGAGCGCACTGATCTCGGACATGGAAAAACAAGGTATTATCGAACCTTCTGTCAGTCCATGGGCCGCGCCAGTAGTTCTAGTAAAGAAAAAGGACGGTAGCACTCGTTTTTGTGTTGACTATAGGCAGCTTAACGACGTCACAAAGAGAGATAGTTACCCGGTTCCACGCATCGATGACATCCTGAACACTTTAGCCGACGCAAAATGGTTTTCTACACTCATCTCAAGAGTGGCTACTGGCAGGTAGAAATCGACAGGAAGGACCGAGGAAAGACCGCATTTTTAGTTGGGACCAGATTGTGGCAATTCGTGGTGATGCCGTTTGGGCTTTGCAATGCTCCAGCCACTTTCGAACGCCTGATGGAACACGTGCTACGAGGCCTAATTTGGAAAACCTGCTTGGTGTACCTAGATGACATCATTGTAATCCGGAGAACGTTCGAAGAGCATGTGCGGAACTTAGAAGAGGTTTTCTCCCAATTGCAACTGGCGAATTTGAAACTCAGTCAAGACAAGTGTACACTTTTTGCAGCTGAAGTAAAATGCCTGGGACACGTCGTACCAGCAGAAGGGGTCAAAACAGACCCTGAGAAAATTCAAGCCGTTAAAAGCTGGCCAACACCAAACAACAAGCGCCAACTACGAAGTTTTCTGGGTCTTGCAACCTACTATCGAAGATTCGTCAAAGACTTTGCCAAAATAGCTAAGTCTAAGTCTAAGTGTCTGCATCAGTTAACCGAGAAAAATCGTCCGTATGCCTGCGATGAACAATGCCAGGTAGCCTTTGAGACCCTGAAGGAGAAGCTGTGTGAATCACCCGTGCTGGCATATCCGAAACCCGGAAAAATGTTTGTAGTCGACACTGATGCAAGCAACGGCGGTATTAGAGCTGTACTATCCCAGCAGATCGATGGCGAAGAAAGAGTCCTCTCGTATTACAGTCGAGCTCTTTCAAAAAGTGAGAGGAGCTACTGCGTGACCAGGAAGGAGCTATTGGCTATGATAGAGGCCACCAAGCAGTTCCACATGTATATATATGGCCAGAAATTTGTTCTTCGAACGGACCATGCATCGCTGAGGTGGCTGCTCAACTTCAAAAACCGAAACCGAAAGATTGCAGTTATACGACTTCGAATTCGTTCATCGGAAGAGCGGAATTTCATGGAAACGCTGACGCTCTATCTAGTCGTCCATGTCCAGCTAACTCCAAGCATTGTCAACGGATTGAGGTAAAGGAACCGCCCGTTGATCTGCGATTGATAACCGCTGAATTAAATGAAGGTTGGTCATCGGAGGAGATTCGAAATGCCCAGTTAGCCGGTGAAGACATCGGACCATTGCTCGTGTGGAAGGAGACAACTGGGCGACCTGAGTGGAAGGACGTTTCGATGCATTGCGCAACCCTGAAAAGTTATTGGGCACAGTGGAGCTCCCTTCAGGTGGAGGATGGCGTACTCAAGCGAAAATGGGAAACGGCGGATGGCAGCTCCTATAGGATGCAAACTATACTTCCCAAAAGCCGTATCCACGATGTGGTTAAGGAGATGCACGAAGGATCCTCGGGAGGCCACCGTGGTGTTAACAAGACCTTGACGAAATTGCAGGAAAGGTTTTACTGGCTCCACGCTCGAGAAAATATAGAGGACTGGTGCCGTACATGCACGATTTGCGCTTCCATCAAAGGTCCAAAGCGACGACTGAAAGGACAAATGCAAACCTATAATGTAGGCTCGCCATTCGAAAGGATTGCTGTTGACATCGCAGGACCATTTTCTGAATCCGATTGGGGAAATCGATACACGCTGGTTGTGGCCGATTATTTCAGCAAGTTGCCCGAGGTCTACCCCATTCCCAACCAGGAAACAGCTACTGTAGCCGAACAGCTAGTATTAAATTGGGTCAGTATGTACGGCGTACCTTGCGAACTACATTCGGATCAAGGCCGAAACTTTGAGTCACTAGTTTTTGGCGAAATGTGTGAAGTACTGGGAATACGGAAAACGAGAACAACACCGCTGCATCCAAAATCTGATGGAATGGTCGAACGTTTCAATGGCACGCTAAATAAACATCTAGCATGGATGGTTGAAGAGAACCAAAGGGACTGGGACCGACATATCCCACTATTTTTGATGGCGTACAGAGCTGCCGAACATGCATCGACAGGCAAAGCCCCAGCCAAAGTCATTTTTGGAAAGAATATTCGTCTGCCAGCTGATATTAGGTTCGGAACACCCTCTAAGAAACCCCAAACGATTTCGGAGTACGCAAGTGAGCTAAGGCAACAGTTGAACCAGATACATCGGACAGTGTGAAAACACTTCGAATCGGCTACTGACCGTATGAAGACCAGGTATGATCTAAAGGCAAATTCTACTGGCTTCCAGCAAGATGACTTGGCGTGGCTATATAACCCACAACGGCGAAAGGGTAGGTCTCCAAAGTTGCAACATAATTGGGAGGGACCATTACGAGTTACAACGCGAATCAACGACGTCGTATACCGCATACAGGAATACCGTAAGCCAAGAGCAGAACTGAAAATCGTGTACCTGGACCGTCTTGCCCCATATTACATCCAGGGAGAATTGACTACAACTGGCGACACATTTTTTCGGGGCGAAAAGAACTGAGGTGGGGGCAGTGTTACAGGTACAAATAATTCTGCGAGCTACTGTCGCGATTGTTTTCACAACCATTAAGAACACCAACAAACGAATGTACTCGAGAACCCGCCAAGCATGATCAACATCTGAAAGTGAGTCACTGCCCATTCATTAAGCTGCTCGAATATTCCAAGCAATTTGCCAATGTACGAGAAACGGATTGAATGACTAGAGACACTATATAAAGGCGAGCTGAATGAATGGGGGATTCCTTACAACCGCGATATAGTAAAATGCGATAGTGTGGAGTGCGAAGTAACAAGCCATATTGAAGTGATAAACAGTTGAAATAAAAAATTAATGGATAATTTTTGAAATAGTTAAATGAGTGATTGTGCATTTTTAGTAAATAAACTCTTTTAATTTAAAAGACATTGCGTTTTCACTTTCCCGGAACATTAAAATTATTGGCCGTGAACTATAACACGTGACAAAATATATATACATATATATATATATATATATATATATATATATATATATATATATATATATATATATATACATATATATATATATATATATATACATATATATATATATATATATATATATATATATATATATATATATATATATATATATGTGTGGGTGTGTGTGTGTGTGTACGGCTGGTTGTATGTAGATAGGATATAAAAAAATGTGTGCCTGGAGCTCGCAATTTTGCTTCGATTTTCGCCAAATTTTCAGAAATATTTTTGTTCTGACCATAGTATGGCTCCGGTTTGTACCAAAACTGATACAAAAATTTATTCAATTGTGTGATAAAGCTCACAATAAAAAATCCAAAGTGGAACAATTTGAAACAAAGCGGCGGCCACTCAATGATCGAAAAAAGTTGAACTTTAAAAAAGCACTTCAGGGTCAGGTCAAAATATAAAAATGGTGGCTAGGCAAAGTTTTAAATTTGAAAATTTCTCAAAGCTACAATCCATATGGGATTTTTATGAAATTTAAAATCAAATTAAAGGTTGATGAGATCATGTATTAAATGTACCAGAATTAAATTCGATTCCTATGAACGCTGCGGATTTTAGCCGTTGTGGTTTTTGCATTGCAGTAAAAAATTATATTTTAATATACGAGTACATAATACAATGTATTCGAGAAACTGAGTTTTAAAAGGTTTGAAATGTAAAAATTTGCCACTTTGAAGGGTGAAATAAAAAACTTTTAGAAAAAAAGAAAACTGACTTCAGAATGCCCTAAAAAGGATGAAATAAATTTTATGGAAGCGGTGCCAAATCAATTTCACCATTTCAACATAAATACTTCCAACATCTGCATCATCACAAAATATGATATGACACCGCTTCCATAAAATTTATTTCATGAGGCGTAAGGCTTGATGCGTAAGGCGTGAGGCGTGAGGCG
The DNA here is from genome assembly GCA_963969285.1 of Odontomyia ornata. Taxonomy (NCBI): domain Eukaryota; kingdom Metazoa; phylum Arthropoda; class Insecta; order Diptera; family Stratiomyidae; genus Odontomyia; species Odontomyia ornata. The sequence continues at coordinate 170,225,943 of OZ017740.1, read as the reverse complement.
TGGGGCGTGGGGCGTGGGGCGTGGGGCGTGGGGCGTGGGGCGTGGGGCGTGGGGCGTGGGGCGTGTGGCGTGGGGCGTGAGGCGTGAGGCGCGTGGCGTGGGGTGTGAGGCGTGAGGAGTGAGGAGTGAGGCGTAAGGCGTGAGGTGGGGGCTTTGGGCGTGAGGCGTGAGGCGTGGGGTGTGAGGCGTGAGGCGTGAGGCGTGTGGCGTGAGGCGTGAGGCATGAGGCGTGAGCCGTGAGTTGTAAGGCGTGAGGCGTCAGGGTTGATGCGTGAGGAGTGAGGCGTGAGGTGTGAGGCGTGATGAGTGAGGAATGACGCGTGAGGCGTGAGGAGTGAGGCGTCATGCGTGATGCGTGAGGCGTGAGGCGTGGGACGTGAGGCGTGAGGCGTGAGTCGTGATGAGTGAGGAGTGACGCGTGGGGCGTGAGGCGTAAGGAGTGAGGCGTGCGGTTGGGGCTTGGGGCGTGAGGCATGAGGCGTGAGGCGTGGGGTGTAGGGTGTGCGGCGTACGGCGTGAGGCATAAGGAGTGAGGCGTGAGGCGTGGGGTGTGAGGCGTGAGGCCTGAGGCGTGAGGCGGGAGGTGTGAAGCGTGAGGCGTGGGGATTGGGTTGTGGGGCGTGAGGCGTGAGGCGTGGGGTGTGAGGAGTGAGGCCTGAGGCGTGATCCTCTCTACGCCATCCTCTCTCCACCGACCCCCTTTCTTCCTCCTCCGGCCCTCCCTCCTCCCTCCCTCCCTCCAGAATTAGTTTTACCTTCGTGCTCTTCAATGTTCATTGAATCATCTACCAGAGGTCTTAATGTACACTAGAGTTACTAATAGCCATAATGCCTATTTCAACTGCTTCTTTTGCCTTGTTAAAAATTTTATAATTTTATTAATAGTTCTCTCTTAAATTTAATGTACTGTCCACTACACTCTTAGACAGCAATCATTAAGTCGCTTAAAATCAGATGATTAAAACAAATTGAGTATACAGAATTATGCTACCAGATATTGGTAAGTCCAAAAAGCATTGAGCGTTTTTGTCATTTTCCGATTGAATATTTCTTTTATTTAAAATGGATTTTATTTAAGTACATATTGTCCATTATTGTGACTATTATGACCTTTTACCATTTTTTGGGTAGAGTCATTATTCCATCTGTGTAGAACTTATGTGGTTTATCGGCGCAAAACTTGGCCAAGTGATTTTCACAGTCCCTTTTTGAAGTGAATTTCTTTTCATTAAGAAAGTTTTGCAGAGACCGAAACAAATGGTAATCTGATGGTGCAAGGTCTGGACTATACGGTGAATGCATCAAAACTTCCCATCCAAGCTCTACCATTTTTTGCCGGGTCATCAAAGATGTGTGTGGTCTGGCATTGTCATACTAGAAGACAACGCCCTTTCTATTGATCAACTTTGGGCAGTTTTTTAGGGTTTTGTAAAATAATTTTACAAAACCCTACTAGTTTCGCGACCAGTCTGTCCGTCTGTCCGTCTGTCCGTCTGTCCGTCCGTCCGTCCGTCCGTGTGTCACAGCAGTTTTTCTCGGAAACTACTTAAGCTAGAAACATCAAATTTTGTGTGTAGGTGTAAAGTGGTGATCCCTTCAAAGTTCAACTACAAAAAAATTTTATAAGGTATTTAAGGGGGGTCTCCCCATATAGGAGAGTGACCCCCCGAAAAAAAAATTTCATTGAAGGTAGCCGATATGGGTATCAAATGAAAGGGCTTGATGGGAACTTTTCAAAACGGGTCTTAGTTTGGCAAAATTTGCTTCAAGGGGCGCACAGGGAGGGGAAATACACGAAAAATTTGTGTCCCCCCCCCTCGCGATTGGACACCTGTGATCCGAAAAATCTGAAAAAAATCAAGGATGTAGGCCTTGGTACGTACAACAACAACAAATACGTGAGAAGTCGCAATTCACTCAACTTTGTTAGTAATAGTATGATTTATCGATTTTATGTTTTCTTGAATAAAATCTTAACGGTACCCTTCAATTCAATGAAATTCAGTACGTAGATGTCTATTTATAACATTGATCTATCCTGAAAGTTTCATAAAGATTGAATCATGTTTAGTGAAGTTATAGCGGTTTGAATTTTCCTGTATTACTATGGAACAATATGCGCTGCATGTCTTACTATGGCAACATATGGCTATGGAACAACATGCGCTTTTTACCGACTCAGACACTACAGTTTTGCTAGGATTTGCATGAAAATTTCAGGAATGATAGGTGTCATGTATATCTTTGAGAATCGGTTCAGCTAGTAGTATCAGTAATCGTAAAACAAGATAGTGGCTGTTTTAAATGCGAAGATTGAATAATTTGGAGTTATTTTTTCCCAACTTCAACGTTTAAGGTGCATGCTTTGAACACTTGATTTAATTTAATGAATGATTGAAGATGAGTACCTACGATTAACGCTCATAAGTGAAACAAGTCAAGGAGGTGGGAGAGAGCTCCTAGCAAAAGGGTTTTGTAACCATTCTAGGATTCGAAAAAATTGGCCATGAATCGATGATTTCAGCACAGGAGAGTGGCCCCTGAAAAAAAATTCATCAAACGTAGCCGATATGAGTATGAGATAAAAGTTTTCATGGGAGCTTTTCAAAACAGTTCATAACTGTCAGTTTTTGCTTCAGTGGGGGCACAGGGGGGAAATACATGAAAAATGTGTTTCCTCGGTCGCGGATGGACATCTGAAATAATTATCAAGGGAGATATTTATGAGTATAACAATACCAAAAACCTCAAAAGTCGAAATTCATTAAACTTTGTTAAAAATAGTATGATCTTCGCATTTCATATTTTCTCCAATAAAATCGTCTTTGACATGTTTCTTGATTTGATTCGATCTGGTGACTGCATTTTGTAAATTGAATACAAAACCCTTCTGACATGAGCGTAGGTCTGTTTACCCAACTTGTTTTAATTGCTTTTTGTAATCTGGTTAAGTGCTGACAGTACAGAGCCGAATTGAGTGTTTGGCCAGGTTCTGCCATCTCATGATAAACAATTCCCTTCCGATCCCACCATACACACAGCATAACCTTATTCGGTGTCAATCCTGGCTTTGAAGTCGTTTGTGATGATTAACCTTTTTTTGACCATAAACTTTTTCGAACGACAATCTCATATCTTACCCATTTTTATCGCCCGTAATGATTTGCTTCAAAAATGGCTCGATTTAGTTCCGTTTTATTAGCATTTCGCAAGTGGAAATTCGATCGATCAAATTTTTTTGTGTTAATTCATGCGGCAGTCAAGCGTCGAGCTGTGTATCCAGCCTTACGCAAACGGTGATGGATATTCAGTTCCTTAGCAATGTCTTAGCTGCTTATGTGTCGTTCTTCAATTTTTTGTAAGATTTCATCGCTTTTTTTCAGTGATTGGTTGACCTGAGCGAGGTGCATCCTTGATATCAAAATTTCCAGAACGAAAGCGAGTGTAGCGAGTGTAGTGTAGATAGAAATATCCCTAGACGTTTTTCCTAAATCGGTCTGATATCAGGGTTCTTTGATAGCAGATAATTTTCCTGTAAAATTAGAACGCTGAGCTAAAACTATGGCTAGATACCTCTAGACATAGCTCGTTTCCTTATATTACTGATATTAGGATTCTCTAATATCGGGTAATAACTGTTATGCAGGTATCCTGGGTATCGCAGATCATTCAATGCTTACAATGTCCACAAAGTAGCTCAGCCGAATATTAATAAGTATTGGATAAATAAGCAAAGTCAAAAACGACAAATTGACTGCGTTCCAAAAATGTAATGCCTCATTGTTGCTAACAAAAAATTCTTAAATACTTAAAAAATTGTTTACACATTCGTACAAAAATATCAATATTGCAAGTCTGGCGTTTCGTTAATTATTTCAGAAATGTCAGCATTACTTACATTCATAATATCGCCACTGTGTTGACCATTGACTCAGATTACTTCACGTGAGTCAGTGTTCCGCGAGGTAATTGAGCATAAACTTTTAATTATGTCAGAAAATATTGCGATTGTGGGACCTTGCATTTCTTCAATTAGGTCTCAAGTGCCAGAATCGCTTACACATTTGAAGCAATTACCACGCCAAACATTGACAGAGATTTACATGAGTCAACGTTCCAAGCGGCAATCGAACCTATGTGTGCTTAAGCAATTACAACTTAATTTAATAGCAAATTTTCAAATGAAGATTCTAAGCATACTGCCGGCCTTGAAGTTAAACAACTTCAAAAGTGAAATCTTTCGTCTTGTGGTCGTTGCTGCGTCGTGGTTTAAGTGCTCTCCTCTTGCGACAGTAGTGGATAAACTCACACAAGATCATCACTGCAAAATATCCCGTTAACGTGTAGCCTACTGATAATGAGTGCAGATAATGTGACGAAGTATCAGATGAGTCGATGTATTCCTTCAGGTTTTGTATCTCTGAGCTTAGATTCGTTATTGACTCGAAATGCTTCGTAACGTGAACGGGATTGAATGCCATCATGGTGATTGGGTCGGCTACTTCAATAGTAATGTTGTCCTTGGGGTAAAATGATTTGGCGTGGAACTTGGTGGTTACTCCTTGTCTAAAGGGAAGTAACGTTATATCGGCGCTTCTCATACTGCAACTTGCATTCATTACTAGTAAACAAGAGCCCTTGAGGCCTTCCCGAAAGATTCGAACATTACATAGAAACTCAAAATCTTCTTGCCTTTTTAATGTAAAGATCCAACGATTAATAGTGCGAAGTTGGATCCAAGTTATACTGGCATTGATTATTTCCCTTGGGTACGAAGGTGCACTTCAACGTTCGGTGAAGAGATGTAATTCACACATGCTGTTGAAGAGATTGAATTTTATGACGGGTTGATACTTTTGGCATAACATATGCAATTCGGTCAGTTTTTTTGCAGGCATGAAAATCCGTCTCTTTTAATAAGTAAAAATTGTTTCGGTATTCATTTACCATGATATAGGGTGCGTTGGGTACAATTTTGACAAAGTTCTTTCCGTCCGATCCGGAACAGTACGAATCTATTGCTGATAATTAGTGGAATCTGAATTCCAAATATGATATAATCTTTGTCTCGAGGGGCGTGTATGTCTATAGTTCGATGCTAAAGTAGAGGATCGATAGTGCCATTAGATGATGGCAGGGTTTTCATCTCTGGTAAATGATTTTTGATGACATGAGCTTCTTCTTGTGAGAGGGTTGATTTTGCCATGCTGCAAGTCGGGTAGTGACGCCAATATTGCATCTTGAATATTGTTACATGTACAAATAATTACATGTACAAATAATTCTGCGAGCTGCTGTCGCAATTGTTTTCATAATCAACGTCAACAAATGAATTTACTCGAACCCACGAGAACCCAACAAGCATGATCAATATCTGCAAGTGACGTCACTCCATTCATTAATTTGCTCGAATCTACCAGGTACCTCTCGGTAGAACATTCGATAATGTACGAGAAATGGGTGAATAGGTAGAGACCCTATATAAAGGCGAGCTGAATGAATGGGGGATGGATTCATTACAACCGCGATAGAAAACTGCGATATAGTGGAACGCGAAGTAGAGACGGTTGATTGTTTGAGTGCGAAGTGATTTAGAAGACAATTGCGATAAGAAATTTATGGACAAGTGTTAGATTTTTTTTTCATAGTGAAAATTAAAATTAGTGAAAGTGTTAAATTGTTAACTGATTATTGTGCATTTTATTTAATTAAATAAACTCTTTTAACTTAAATTAAAAGACATTGCGTTTTAACTTTCCCGGAACGTTAAAATTATAGGCCGCGAATAGAAAACACGCGACAATGGTGTCAGAAGTGGGATAGAAAAATTTTGGAAGTGAAAACGTTTAAACAACTTTAAAGTGCACAATTGTGAAAGTTAACGTGGAAAAATAGCCGAAACAATAAAAATGCCAGGAAATTTAAATCTAAAAATTAATCAATTGAGAATATCGGAGCTCAAAGAGGAGTTGGAACAACGAAATCTGGCTACACAAGGTACAAAGGCCATACTGATTGCACGCTTGCGTGATGCAATTGAATCGGAAGGCGCGTATATGGATTCGGGTGAGCCCTCAGATGCAGAAAAAGGCGCAGAAGGTGGTGAAGCAGAAACAAAAAAACCAAAGGAACCAGAAAATGCGCTGATGCAAATGTTAATGCTGATGCAGCAAGAGCAGCGACAACAGTCATCCAATTTAACTGCGAAGCTAAATGAACAATCAGCGCAGCTAAATGAACAGACATCCAGTTTAGCTGCGAAGCTAAATGAACAATCAGCAAAAAGGGATCAACAAGCGATCGAAATCAAGGCAGACATCGCACAGAAGCTGGAAAAACAGTCAACCGAAATAAAAGCGGAGCTCAGTAGTCTCAACAGCCAAATTAAATGCGTCGAGGAGAAGGTATACCAGGTCGAGGAGAGAATCAACCTTGATATCAGCCAGGTAAACCATGAGATGGAAAAAGTGAAAAAGGACTTGGAAGCAGCGAAGGCAGTAATAACCGCCTCACCAGCCCCAATTATAACCGCAGCGCAAAGCTCATCTAGAAATGTGCAAGCACCAATATTCGATGGGCAAACGGTCTGGAGTATTTACAAAATCCAGTTTGAAGCAGCCGCTAGGATAAATCACTGGAATGAGCAGGAACGAGCAACTGCGTTAATTCTTGCTCTAAGAGGCCCAGCTGCCGAGCTTTTGCAGACTATCCCCGTTGAGCTGCATTCAAACCCGGTTACTATAATGAATGCGCTCGACATGCGTTACGGAGACGATCATCTGAAGCAGATTTACCGGGCACAGCTACGGCATCGGATGCAGAAGTCTGGCGAAACCTTGCAGCAGCTAGCACAAGACATTGAGCGACTGGCACTTTTGGCTTACCCAGCGTACGACCCAGAACATCGAGATGACGTAGCAGCAGAAGCATTCATCAGCGCCTTAAAGGACAAGGAATTGCAACAAGCCGTGCGGTTAGCTCAAAAGCAAACAGTCAAGGATGCATTGGCTTATAGTTTAAATTTTGAGGCAGCCAAAAATGTGACCCGTACCATTGCCCGGGTTCGCGAGGTACTGGCAGATAATTGCAGGTGTGAGCGCGTGGGAATTGAGCGAGAGCTGCAGGTGAATGGTGCGCCTAGATGCTGGAATTGCGGGGAAAAAGGGCACCTGCAAAGAGACTGCAAGAAGCGAAGAAGACCGAGCTATTGTCCAGGGTGGTGGAGATCCAGACCGTGCCAGGAGCCTAGAATGGAGGCCCATCAAACCGCAAGGGCCAACTTCGTGGGGCGAACGTTGGCCAGGAGTATCGACACCACCATCATCGTGTCAAGACTACATCGTGGAGAAGCGGACTTATGCCTTCCGGGTCAAGTTGACGGAGAACACTGCACCATAACAATCGACACTGGTGCAACCCGATCGATTATCCGACCAGACCTAGTTAGACAGCAACAACTTCACAAGGGCAGAATTTTCTCACTACGGACAGCTTCGGGAGAAACTGCACCTGTTCATGGAGAGGTCAACCTCCAGATACAGTTGGGAGACCTTGGGTTCCGACATAATTTTCTGGTCGCGAACATTCTGGATGACTGCATTCTCGGAATGGATTTTCTGCGACCACATGGAATCACGTTGGACTTGGGCAAACGTGTATTGAAATGGCAGAATGTAGAAGTACTGATGGAGGATCCCAGCGTCCAAATTCCCAAGATGAATGTAGTGGTATGTACTGACACTGATGCACCGAATTCTTCCGAAAGCATTGTATGGGCCAAGCTTGATGGTGACTCTGGAGACCACCGATCTTATCTGATAGGGCCAACGAAGACGTCCGCATTACGCAGTTTGATTGTAGGACGATGCCTTGTAAGATCTTTAAGGAACGGATATGTGCCGGTTAGAGTCCTTAACACCGCAGACTCAACTACGAGCATCAAAGCGGGAGAAGTCATCGGCAGCTGCCAGCCTGTTTCCACCATCACCTCTTTGGAAGCCACTCACGACCATCATTGCAAAAGGAGGCAAGACACAGACCAAACCCGGGAATCCACGTCTGCAATATTGAAGCAGGTCAAATTGCCAGTGCAGCTATTCAAACGAGCCTCTGATCTGGTCACCAAGTACAGTGACATCTTCTCAACAAGCCCGGATGACCAATGCCGAACGAGTATGGTAACTCACGTCATAGATACACAGGGAGCCAAGCCGATTCGGCAAGCACCCAGACGCCTCCCTATAGCCAAACAAGGAGAAGTGAGCGCACTGATCTCGGACATGGAAGAACAAGGCGTTATTGAACCTTCTGTCAGTCCATGGGCCGCGCCTGTAGTTCTAGTGAAGAAAAAGGACGGTAGCACTCGCTTTTGTGTCGACTATAGGCAGCTGAACGACGTCACTAAGAAAGATAGTTACCCACTCCCACGCATCGATGACATCATGGACACTTTAGCCGACGCAAAATGGTTTTCTACACTCGATCTCAAGAGTGGCTACTGGCAGGTAGAAATTGACAAGAAGGACCGAGAGAAGACCGCATTTTCAGTTGGGACCGGATTGTGGCAATTTGTGGTGATGCCGTTTGGGCTTTGCAATGCTCCAGCCACTTTCGAACGCTTGATGGAATATGTGCTACGTGGTCTAACCTGGAAAACCTGCTTGGTATACCTAGATGACATCATCGTCATCGGTAGAACGTTCGAAGAGCATGTGCGGAACTTAGAAGAGGTTTTCTCCCGATTACGACTGGCAAATTTGAAACTTAGTCCCGAGAAGTGTACTCTTTTCGCAGATGAAGTAAAATACCTGGGACACGTCGTATCAGCAGAAGGGGTCAAAACAGACCCTGAGAAAATTGAAGCCGTGAAAAGTTGGCCAACACCAAACAACAAGCGCCAACTACGAAGTTTTCGGGGTCTGGGGACCTACTATCGAAGATTCGTCAAAGACTTTGCCAAAATAGCTAAGTGTCTCCATCAGCTAACCGAGAAAAATCGTCCGTATGTCTGGAATGAACAATGCCAGACAGCCTTTGAGACCTTGAAAGAAAAGCTGTGTGAATCACCCGTGCTGGCGTATCCGAAACCCGGAAAAATGTTTGTAGTTGACACCGATGCAAGCAACGGCGGTATTGGAGCTGTAGTCTCCCAGCAGATCAATGGCGAAGAAAGAGTCCTCTCGTATTACAGTCGAGTTCTCTCAAAAAGTGCGAGGAATTACTGTGTGACCAGGAAGGAGCTATTGGCTATAATAGAGGCCACCAAGCAGTTCCACAAGTATCTATATGGCCAGGAATTTGTTCTTCGAACGGACCATGCATCGCTGAGATGGTTGCTCAACTTCAAAAATCCCGAGGGACAAGTTGCGAGATGGATCGAAAGATTGCAGTCATACGACTACGAAATTGTTCATCGGAAGGGTGGAGTTCATGGAAATGCTGACGCCCTATCTCGTCGCCCATGTCCAGCTAACTGCAAGCATTGCCGACGGATTGAGGAAAAGGAACCACTCGTTGATCTGCGATTGATAACGGCGGAATTCGATGAAGGTTGGTCATCGGAGGAGATTCGAACCGCCCAGTTAGCCGATGAAGACATCGGACCATTGCTCGTATGGAAGGAGACGACTGGGCAACCTGAGTGGAAAGACGTTTCGATGCATGGCGCAACCCTGAAAAGCTATTGGGCACAATGGAACTCCCTACAGGTGGAGGGTGGCGTACTCAAGCGGAAATGGGAAACGGCGGATGGCAGCTCCTATAGGATGCAAACTATACTACCCAAAAGCCGAATCCACGATGTGATTAAGGAAATGCATGAGGGATCCTCGGGAGGCCACCTTGGTGTTAACAAGACCTTAGCGAAATTGCGGGAACGGTTCTACTGGCTCCACGCTCGAGAAGACGTAGAGGACTGGTGTCGCAGATGCACAATTTGCGCTTCCGTCAAAGGCCCAAAGCGACGACTGAGAGGACAAATGCAAGCCTATAACGTAGGCGTGCCATTCGAAAGGATTGCTGTTGACATCGCAGGACCCTTTCCTGAATCCGATTGGGGAAATCGATATACGCTGGTTGTAGCCGATTATTTCAGCAAGTGGCCCGAGGTCTACCCCATTCCCAACCAGGAAGCAACTACCGTAGCTGAGCAGCTAGTGTTAAACTGGGTCAGTAGGTACGGCGTACCTTGCGAATTACATTCAGATCAAGGCCGAAACTTTGAGTCACTAGTTTTTGGCGAAATGTGTGAACTACTGGGAATACGGAAAACGAGGGCAACACCGCTGCATCCCCAATCCGATGGAATGGTCGAACGGTTCAACGGCACGCTCAATAAACATCTGGCCAAGATGGTTGACGAGAACCAAAGGGACTGGGACCGACATATCCCACTATTTTTGATGGCGTACAGAGCTGCCGAACATGCATCGACGGGCCAAGCCCCAGCCAAAGTCATTTTTGGAAAGACTATTCGTTTGCCAGCCGATATAAAGTTCGGAACACCCCCTGAGAAACCCCAAACGGTCTCGGAGTACGCAAGTGATCTAAGACAACGGTTGAACCAGATACATCGGACAGTGCGAAAACACCTCGAATCGGCTACTGACCGCATGAAGACCAGGTATGATCTAAAGGCTAATTCTACTGGCTTCCAGCAAGATGACTTGGTGTGGCTTTATAACCCGCAACGGCGAAAGGGTAGGTCTCCAAAGTTGCAACATAATTGGGAGGGACCATACCGAGTTACAAAGCGAATCAACGACGTCGTATACCGAATACAGGAACATCGTAGGCCGAGAGCTAAAATGAAAATCGTGCATCTGGACCGTCTTGCCCCATATTACACCCAGGGAGAATTGACTACAAATAGCGACACATCTTTTCGGGCGAAAAGAACTGAGGTGGGGGCAGTGTTACATGTACAAATAATTACATGTACAAATAATTCTGCGAGCTGCTGTCGCAATTGTTTTCATAATCAACGTCAACAAATGAATTTACTCGAACCCACGAGAACCCAACAAGCATGCTCAAATTAAAATTAGTGAAAGTGTTTAATTGATTATTGTGCATTTTATTTAATTAAATAAACTCTTTTAACTTAAATTAAAAGACATTGCGTTTTCACTTTCCCGGAACGTTAAAATTATAGGCCGCGAACCGAAAACACGCGACAATATTCTGACATGCAAATAATAACGACGAGACGAAAAAAGCCATAGTGTGGAAGGTTTGGATCGATTTCTGCTTCTTTAACTCTGCGTTGAGATTCTGTATATTTTCAAACACTGCGTAGAATCACTTATTTATGGAATCAGCTTGACGGCGTAGCTGTTCTTCGTCCTTTTTAATTATGTTAGTGGTGGTTTCGATTATGGAGGTTTGCGACTTAATTAGCTTCCCAAGATAATCCTCGTTTCCTTTTGCGTTGGTCTCAGACATATGCTCCTCATAAGAGCTGTCTAGAATACCAAACAATTTGTTTGCAATATTGCCAATAATGTCGAACGATGATCTCTTCTTACTTATAGGTCGGATATGACAACGCTATGTTAAGCAAATATTATTCTCTTAAATCCCATTAAGTTGGTGTATGTACTGCTCGACTATTTGAATATGATGCTCATTATAATGAATCACGCTGCAAATTTTCTTTAATAACTGGATTCCCATCACTAGCTGCCTTGATAGTGGCCCAGGACCTTAGATCGTAGTAGCCTAGGATGTGCCTACTGTCAGACGTCAGACTTCCTTTCTCCAAGCTCTCTGAGTAGACACCGGCATTCTTGTTAAACTCCTCAATTTGTACCAATTCATCCGTGTGTATAGTGGTTGAGAGACCCAGCATCATTAACAGTGTCAGAAGTATAGCTTTGAGTGCAATGTTACGTTGGTCAAGCCTTTTCGCTTTCGAGATGCCGGTGACTTTCGAGAACCCTGTTGCGGCTGTATTCCATCGTTATTTAATTGGCTATTTTGCATGATATTTTGCTCCTGACTTGGCTCTACTATATCTATTGGTAATGGAGCTATAGTAAGTATCACTCCGTGGTAGATTCTGGACGTAGTTTTAATCCAAACTATGCGAACATTTTTATCAGCCCCAGTAATTACTTCAACAATTCTTCCCATTAGCCATTTCAAGGGGGGAATTTTGTCTTCTTTCACCACTACCAGCATACCTTCCTTGACATTCGGTTGCGTTGTAGTTCATATTACTCACTTTCGGAGCCCAGTGAGATACTCCAGATGCCACCGATTCCAAACATCTCTGCGGACTTGATTCACGAGGGCCTATTTTGTACGCAACGACATATTTGCATCTGTATATAAGCTGATGCCATTCAAAATGGTTTTGCTGGTTAGAAAGTGTGCAGGCATCAAGGGCATTAAATTATTGGGGTCAAATGATAACGGTGCTAATAGTCTGGTGTTTGAAAAAGCTCTTCGTAAGTTGATCCAATTGACATCAGCGCCTTGCGAAGGAGAGTTTTTGTGCCCTTTACATCCTTTAAATGAGACCTAACAAAAAGAAAAATGTATCATTTGCCGAAAATAGGACTCTTCTATCTATTTTCGTTTAAAAGTTATGCTTGAACATAAATAAAAAACAGGAACAACAAAAAAAATAAATATACGTGATGAATTGATAACCTTCTTTTCTTTGGAAGTCAGATAAAAAATAAATATGTAGCCTTGATTACAGTTAACCAGACACTGAAATTCCTTCTAATTAGGAGGTTTAATGAACATGGATTTTGGGGGTCCCTACGGCATATCATCCAAAGATCCTCTCTAAGGATTTTGATTTGTGATCCAACTTATCTCCGCAGGGGAAATGCCGGTGGACATAAATACTCTTGGAGGTGTAGTGATTTGAGTGGATATAAATGTCCGTAAAGGACTGTAGCGATGGTCTGCTGCCTCGGCAAGCGAGGATGTGGGTGCTCGCCGAGATTGGCCTTGTCTGAGGACGCGTAAATGCGCTAGCAGGCTAGCATTGCAGTGCCGTGGTGCGGGTTCTTTTCCCCAGTACAAGTGCCCACTACAAAAAAATTACACATTCCCGAATTAAAGGATAACATGACTCGGTCCAATGTTGTTGAGGCCGAGATAACCTACTAAAGAAGAAGATTGCCAAAGCAAAATGGCGAAAACAGACGAGACTTGAGAATATTTTGCCTTTGCTGACGATACCTATAGCCCCCAAATAAGAGTGGGGCATCCAAGTGGAAGCGGTCCACGAAACCCCACCGGCCGGATCAAGATTCATTGTAGACGTGGCCAGATATTTTCCTTTGATTGAAAATCATCAACGTTTCAGATTTATGCTATAGTCTTATATGATGGAATCACATAATACTATAACATAAATAAGCACGCAATCGGAAGGCCACTACTCTACCCAGCAAGAGCACCTGTAACGCACAAATAAGGAGTGAGCTCACCCGATGGCTAGCTCATGAGTTGAGGGGCCTCCCAACGTGGTAGGTCCCATATCCGTTCAAGGTTTCCACATGAAAGGAAAGACCGAAATTTTCCAGTTACTAATTCTACATTATTATTTCTTTCCCATTTCTGTACTCGTATCGTGACTAATTTTTTTTCACTGTTTATGGTATATTTTAGATCTTGTGGTAAATACTAAATGATTATATGCTACAAAAAACAAAGTTCACAGCGGTATCTAATTGGATTTTCGAATAGCTTACCAATAAATTTCAACGATTAATTACTTTCGTTGTTAAATTTTTTTTAATCCTGTTTCTACTACTAACAATACACAATAAGTACTGGAAAATATATTTTTATAATTATATCTATTATTTATCTTTCTCGAAAAATATATATGGAATCAGTCCATTGAAACAAAATTCATATTTCTTCCAACAGTTCTTTTTACGTAACTTCGATTTGTTTTGAGTTTTTCTAAATTCGTATTTATTTTATCATAATCAATAAGAATAAATTTATTTAATTTTAAATTTTATATGTGCAATTAAATATAGACAAAGCAAAAAAATTGCTAGAGTTATTCGTTTAATTTATAACTAAAATTTTGTTTTTGTTTAAATACATATTGCTTAAGGGGTATATATTGTTTAGAAAAGAAGAAAGTCAAGAGCTTTTCTAATGAGTTCGTTGTTATGGTTTAACTTGAAATAAATTATGGTAAAATACTAAAATGAAAACATAAAAACTAGATTTTGTGTATTTTTGTTTTGTCGAATAATGATTACGATACTTAGCGGAGTTTTCAATCTCTTTTTTTCAGTTTCGATTATGATCGTTTTAAGTACAAATTCGACAATAATATCAAAAGAGGTACTTTCCCAAATCCTTTGACGAGCGCTCGTTTTTGGAGTGGGTAAGACATCTAAGACGAATACAAATTTTCGTTGTGACGAATCATTGATGCCAGTTTAAATTTATTTATTCCGTGAATGGTAGAAGCAAGTTGTAAAAAATCGTTGTTCTTTTAACAGTCCCGGACAAAAACCAATATCATTAAGACAATAGAACTGCCTCTGCACAAGGCCACACACAGAATTTTCAACCGAATCTAAAATTTTTAGTGCAATTTACACTAGAGTCAATTTTTCTATACAGTTGCAAAGAATTCCGTTGATTTGTGGTTAAAACATTGCACAACATTACTCTTTTAACGGAACAATTAAGCTAATTTGTTAAAGAATATCCCATATTTGATGACAATCTTGTTTAGGGAGTTTTCCAATAGGTTCATAGGTGAATATCAATTGCACCACTATAATATACGTTCAATTGGATCCTTGTTGTTCTCCAATTAAACCACCTTTCCAATTAGAATCAGGCTGCGGCGAATGGTTTCATGTGGATTCTTTGGCCACTAAACAAAGACTGCTGACGATTAGTTTTCTCCTCACTCACAACACAAAACGCTCCATTCATGACTTTGGTGCTGAACCGCTTTAGCTGCTGTTTGCACTGCAGCAAGCGCACTCACATTCGGTATCACTTCTCCATTCCGATTTCGATGCCAGCGCGGCTAGTAAATTATACGCATTGAATGCAGTGTAACCGCTCCCTAGATTCGGGGGGAGTACGGCTCATTGTGATTTTGATGAATCGTGTTCGAATTCACAACCTCGCACGGTGTTTGTTGGCATAGCGACCACAGACAGCACAACAATCAGCGAAACTTTAAATGGGGCGGGGTAAATAGCCTTCAGTTTTCTTTGTTTTCAGCAATATTGACATTACGAGTATCCTAAGCCTTTCTCCTAGCTTGAAAACATGCTCTAGGAAATATGGTCACAAGTCGAACACAAGATTTTTTCACGCAACAACGCCCAAATGCGGATATCTCGTAATAACTCATTCTACTGTAATTCCGAGAAGCTCCACGATACGAAATCTGTCAAGAATACACACTGGGGCGCTAGTAAGCCCCCTGCGGCTCTGTTTGCATACAAAAAGCTCGAAAAACACCATGTCAGGGTATACGTTATCAAAATATTCTTTATGCCAGGACCGCGTTCGATACGATTCCACTTTAGTTGAATGTTTTCCAACCTTCCCACATACCGTACTAAAATGATTCCCGGGAACGTTGGAAACACACAAAAATCAAATCCGCAGATCGCAGGCAAAATCAAACGCCCAGTCCTCACTCGTGACCATCACCTAGCTTAATCTCCGCGAGAATCGACTCCTCGAGCTATCTGCAACATGTAGCGATCAAAACGGATTTCGCACCATTAGGTTGGTCGTATAGGTTCGGGTGAGACGGACTCCCGATTAGCACTGGTCTGGCTTTGAGCACTTGTTTCCATAAGTGCTTGTGCCAATCCTCGATGGCCTCCCTGCTCTGCAAAGAAGACCAAGGGACCAAAAAGTCGACTACACAAACGAACAGAGAAAACGGCTCCAAGGGGAGCAATTTCAACTAAAAAAACCCAAAAATAGGGCAAAACAATCAAAAAACAAACAAAAAATTTGAGTAATGACGACGCAATAACAGTAAAGACGGACGAAAAATGTAAATTAGCAGACAACCTTGTCCAGACTGAGATTCTTGTGGCGTTCTGTCGACGCTTAGAAACAATTGTGTCTTACGTAGTGCCTTCCGAAATAGTCGTACAGCTCTAAGTACTAGACATGGGTAACGCAGCGCTGCGCCGCGCAATTGCGTTGAAGCACTATCAATGGTACCACTGCGTTGATACCGATCCTCGGTATCAGCAGCGCACTAGCGCATTTTGGCATCAGCCTCTATGTCGAGAGATTTAACGCTTGGTATCAACACAGTTGCTATGTGTTGATAATAACATTGGATTCAAGAGATGTATAGTATAGGGTTTTCCAATAATAAGTATTATTTTGAATGGATCTTGTGATTTAACACCTTGTGACTGCTTCCTTTGGGGCCACGTGAAAGGGAAGGTCTATATCAACAGCCCAGCGTCGATTCAAGACCTCAAAGATGGAATTCGTGAGGCTATTGAGGACATAGGGCAGCCACTTTGCGATTTGGTTATGGAAAATTTCATGAAGAGGATATGTTCCTGTAAGCGTGTTCGTGGTGGTCATTTGCCTGATGTTATTTTTCACTATTAACGGCATACCTTCTCTTTATAATGAAATAAACATCCGATCATTTATATTAACAAATGGCATTTTTCTTTTAATATCAAAATAAAACCTCTTAATCTATTGCGCTATTGTGCTTGGATTGGCAATGGCAAGCCATTTGGCTTAGCCCTACGTTGCTGTGCGGCACCCAGTTTATCAAGCATAGAAGCATGCGATCATGGTATCGCAGCAGAATGGTATCAATGCAGACAAAAGCGTAAAATATATCAAGCTTATGTTAGTCGTATGAAATCAAAGTATCATAGCGCAATGGTATCAGCGCAGTGCGTTGATACCACTGCTGGCGCTAGTATCAGTGTATTAGCGCATCAAAATTTGATTCGTTACACACGTCTACTAAGTACATATGCCAACACTCGTCGCAGCTTCGTGAAAAAATTCCAATGGTTAAGCTCAGCTACTGGCACAACCGCCAGTGAAAAGCTTGTGGTTTTTTCTTCTTCTGCTAAGTAAACTTCTGTCTCCATGGATCGAGGTCACTGAGCCTTGCTTTACTTTAGCAAATTGGGGCTCTCAAACCAGAGTATATTGCCCACCAATTGCTCAGAAAACACTCTCCTTGACACAATATCTGCCAGATTCTTATGAGAGCTTACGTGCTTCCATTGTTGTGGTGATGTGGTCTCTTAAATTGAACTCACACGGTTCGCTACATACGTTTTTAAGGATGAGAGTCCCTTCTCGATCCAGGCCAACGCAATTTCCAAATCGGTCTTTGACTAATTTTCCTCAAATTTGGAATGGACTTCGTTTAATATGTGCTTCACAGTTTGACAAGCTAATTTTGCTGCACAAAGCTCAAGCCTTGGAAGTGTTATTTGTTTTACCGGCGACACTTGGGATCTCGAACACAACAATCTGACTGTCCCCTTCCCTGAACTATCTTTTGATCGAATATGGACTGCCGTGCCGGATGCTTTCTCGCTCGCATCTGTAAAAGCGTGAAATTGTAACGGGTTGCGGATATGGAGCGTTGTAAGTTTGCTTAACTCTTCGTGAAACTTGAACCAACTAGATTTTAAGTCAAGTGGCAGCTGATCATCCAATTTCCATAAGTGCTGCATTAATATCTTCCACTTAACTACCACAGGGTTTATAAGTCGAAGCGGATTAGAAATTTATGAGATCTCGGAATGAACACTCCTTTTTGTGATGACTTTATGCGCCTTATCACTAGTATGTTACATACTGCAAACATGTCGGCTAATGGGTGCCACACCAAACTCAATGTCTTGATATGGTTGTCTTCAATTTTTGAAAAATTCAATTGTACCTTGGCTGGGAATATTCTCTATTAGCTTGTGATAATTAGCGCACTATTTCCGTGGCAAACCGGCTTCTTTTAACAAATGTCGTACTTGATTCTGCATTTCTATAACTGCTGTCAGATCATCGCCACCAGTTATGCTGTCATCTACATAAAAATCTCCCGTAACGCTTGATGCTGAAGGATATCGTTCGACCTCATCCTTTCCTAGCTTTTGCAGACTTTTGGTGGCTAGATATGAGGGACACTTTGTGCCATATGTCACGGTACACAGCTGATAGTACTTTATTGCTTCATCAGATCGATCACGCCACATGATTAATTGCATGTTGCGGTCCTCCTCAGCTATACATCTTGACTATATCAGCTGTGAATACATAGCGCCGAGTCCTGAACTGGAGTTCAGGACTCGGTCATCCTGAACCTTAGGACTCTTCAAAACAAATTATTAAGCGATATGCTGTTGGGCGTCTTCGCCGAGGCGTCAAAAACCGCCCGAAGCTTAGTTTTACTGAAAGACGGCTTTATCACGAAATGGTGCGGAAGAAAACAATGAGGTGATTTTATTTCTTGCATGTGTGTCACTCTATATACTCTTGCATAAAAGCACGACGCTGCTAATAAATATGCTGATCTTTTCGCAGCTTCTTTTCGATGTTGATTAAACGTTCGTAGGCAATATCGTTTGACTTTCCAATCAACCGAGGATCGCTGAGCGTTGGTAAGCTGACAGCAAAACGCCCAGTTGAGTCACAAAACGTTGTGCCTTCAAAAATATCTTCGCACTTTTGGTCAGTGGCTGACAGTGCTATTTTTCGGGGCCACTCTTCAAGCTCCCAGTACTTCTGAAGTCCACTTTGCAAGTCCAAATTCGTAATCCCGCAAAATGAGGTGTTATAATCAAGTACGGCTATATTCCCCAACACAATTCACTCAAGCGTTGTGTTCTGCAGCGAGGGAAGGCCGTCGTCCAACTTCATCTGCCTATAACGTATAAATTAAGCATGTCCACCTTTTGAAGTTTTTTGAATTCCAGATCAGCCAATGCCATGTTTTCCGGAATTTCCCAATGCTCTGTCTTTATGAAATATTGTGGTTGATTCACCACGATTTCTTTTATTACGTTGACCTCAATATATTTTTTTTTGTGGTAGGGAGATGAATTCCATTTATGCACAGAGTGTGAAACTCCCGTACAAGACTGGACTACCCACTAAACACCTCCCCTGTCAACCTGAGAACCAAGCCTGGAACCGTTTGACACATTACTTCGGGCCAGGTCTTGTTTTGTTACGCCGTGAGGCGCCTTAGAGCTGGGGAATCCCTTTCCTAGCGGGAGGGGAGAGAGAAAGAGGAAGTGCCAGAAAAGCGATCCCCCAGCCCCAGCGCCCCCGGCTGCGGTGAGTTCCTTTTATATTTTAGGACTGCCCGAGTATACTGTGCCACCTGGTTCCATTTGTCAACCGATTTGAGCATCACTGCAACTATATTATCCAGGGTGAGCTCTCCCGTCTCTCTGTAGAGTTGCCTTCGCAGCCTGACCCATTTTGTACACGCAAAAAATGTGTGACAGGCATTGTCCTCCTCTCCTGGGCAAAACCAACCATCGGGGGACCGTGACTTACCGATCTTGTGCAGGTAATACTGAAAACACCCATGCCCGCTCAAAAACTGGGTCAGAAAGAAGTCAGTCTCACCATGCCTTCGATTCAGCCACGGTCTCACATCCGGGATGAGGCACGCAGTTCACCTTGCCTTCGTGCAACTGACATAAGAGTGCTGCCAATCGTTGAGCGAGCGCTGTCTCTCCTCGCGGACAACCATCTCCCTCGCATCCTCGTTTTGGCGCAGGTAAATAGGGCGGCGCTCTCTAGCAAATAGGGTGACAGGTATCACGCCTGCAATAACTCTAACCGTCGACTCAGAGACTGTCGGATACGAAGAAGCAATTCTCAGTGCTCCTCTTTCCTGTATCTGTGCCAAACGTTTTCGGTATACCTCCTTGCTGAGAGCGGCGCCCCATACCTCTGCTCCGTACAGTAGCACTGACCCCACAGCACTCATCAAAAGGTGTCTTCTTGATGGGCTGGGCTCCCCTACGTTGGCCATAATTCGACTCAGAGCAGATATTCCCGAAGAAACTTTCTCAGCCGTTGCCCTGATTTGCTCAAAGAAATTCATCTTCGAGTCGATAAGTAGCCCAAGGTACTTCACCGCTGGCTTCGATTCGATTTGTGTGTCTGCAATACTGATCATCCTTACTCTAGGGATTTTCTTTTTGTCAAGATGACCACTTCGGTTTTCTCCAGTGCTTAACTGAACCCACGAGCAGTCATCCAGTCCCTCACTCGGCGCATTAGCATACCCAGCCTAAGTTGCGCTTGTTCAACGGTGTGTCCAGCAACCAGCGCCGCAACATCATCCGCATAGCCGACCAATCGCGACTCACCTGGCATCGCCAGTCTCAGTAGCCCGTCGTAAGACACGTTCCACATGTCCGGACCAAGGATAGGTCCCTGGGCAACACCCGATGTAATTTCCATCCTTCGTTGGCCCTGTGTCGTGTCGTAGAGCAGGCTTCAATAGTAGAACGTCCTGCTCTAAAGCCGCACTGCCGAGGAGATAGGTCCCCAGCAGCACGAATCGCGTCAGTGAGTCTCTAGCACTTTCCCAGCCGTGTCTAGCATGCATAACGGGCGGTATACAGATGGTGATTCGGGATTTCCCTTTCCGTTGCTGATCAGCACGAGCCTCGCCACCTTCCATTGTACCGGGAAAACCCCGTCCTGTAGGCAAGCATTGAATGTGCTGAGCAGCAAGTTAGGACAATGGTGATGACCCCAATATTGGACGTATAATTGTTTTCAGCCGGTGAAGCAATTTTCACCTGTACACGATCTATTACCTTTGAGCGGGCATCCATTGTACTGGAAATGGTTAAATTGACTTGCGTGTTTGCCAGGCGCAACTTCTTGCGCAGCCGTTCAGTCATGAAATTTAGCTGTGAACCCGAGTCCAATCATGCTCTGCAAGCTATCAGTTGGCCGTTGTGATCCAAAACGTGTACCATGACGCTACCCAAAAACAAATAGCCACTTTGAGCTTCCCTTGTCCGAGCTGCTAGGTTCGTGGCTGTTGAAAGCGTAGGTTTGATTTCATCTTCCTGGACATGTGTTATGGTCTTTGTTGATGGCTTTGCAAAGTGCAGCAATATGTTACGCTTTTTTGCGGCATACAACACATCCTTTAGCACTGCATTTATTATAAAAATGTCCCGTCTTAAAACAATTAATGCACAATTACAGCTCTTTGGCTTTTGCACCTCTCTCTACTACTTTCAGCGATAAAAAAGCATCGTAAAAATACATATACTGCGTGGCTACCATTGCACATTGCACATGCTAATTTAAGTTCAGCGTTCCTGGTGGTTAATACAGTTGGCTTACTGGCTCGCTCATCGCCCTTCACTTTAGGAACATTAAGAGTTTCGAGTGCCTGGAAACGCTTCTCAATAAATACGAGAAAGCTTTCAACGGACTGTAGCTCCCAGGGTGATATCAACGACTGCTGGTACAAAGCATGCGTACTTGCGTCAACTTTTTTTAATAATATATGTATAATAATTGGGTCCCAATGCCTTGGGACTGCTACTCCAAGGTTTTGCAAACCGTCGATGTATTCTCTTGCTATCATGCAACTGCCATAACGCGGATGCTGACCTATCCTCGACCATTGTTAATAAGTGCGTTCATTAACAGTCTTTTATTGTCAAACCGTCTTTTGAGTGCATCCCAGGCAATTGTATAATTACCATTTGACAACGGCAAATGACGAATTATTTTGTCAGCCTCCCCTGCCAAGTGCGCTTTTGAGTACCACATCCTCTGCGAATCAGCAATATTCTGATTATCAACCATCTGAACGCTCAAACCCTTAAGCTGTTGCCACGTCAGATAATTGCCGTCGAACTTTGGCAATTCGACCTTCGGGAACTTCACGAACGCCTGGTTCCTCGGAGTCTTTACTTCGCTCAATGTTGGGTTTACACCTGTATATTTTAGTTCATCCTTTTTTGTCTTAATGCAATCATTGCTGTCTGAACCTTTTATTTGAACTTCAATACCTTATGCAAATCATAATCAAAGCATTCAGGATCGTCGGCCGCCTCTGTCATCTCCGTGTTTGATTGTCGCAAAGCAGCCCAATATTGCTCGATGCATTCAAGTTTCAGCTCATAACACTATAGTGGCAGTAAACTTGTATCAACGCCATTAATTATGCTATCCAACGCCACCATTGTTGTTCTTTGCCTCCTTATATATCGCTTCAATCGCTTGTCATCCCCAACTATATCATGCTTTTTCGCTGGGCTTTCCATAGTGGATGGCTCCTCACCACCATCGACCGTAGATATATTTCCAAGGTTTGACTCCTTGTTTAAGTACGCTGTAACCTCCTACATTGCTTTCACGGTCGTTTCATGACCCTGTTTCACTATTTCGGCATTATTATCAAAATTTCTTCACAACCCGTTCAACCTCTCGAGCCTGGCCTTTAAATGCAGCACAGTGCGTTTCTCTGGTCACACTTCTTTATATTGGCCTATCAACTTTTCTATGTTCTTGCCAACAGCACTTTGCGGGGCAATCAGTCTTTCAACTAGTTCAGCCATATCGCACTAAAAAATCTTTTCACTGAATAATTTTGAACAATTAACAACGCTTTATCGGCAAGTCTGACCCACTTAAAATTTCCTGGATGACTCTGTGAATCTCCTTTGAACAAATTATCCTGTTCTCCTTCGTCCGGGTTCACCAAAATGTTGAGTTGGATGGACCACTAAAATGAAAGTCAAAAAACTGAGATAGGAATATCCTTAGACTTATATCCTAAATCGTTCTGATATCAGGTTTCTCTGGGAGCAGATAATTTTTCTGTAAAATTAGAACGCAGAGCAAGAACTATGGCTAAGTACCTCTAAACATAGCTCGTTCCCTTATATTACCAATAGTAGGATTCTCTAATATCGGGTAGTAACTGTTGCGCAGGTATCCTGGGTAACGTAGATTATTCAATACTAACAATATCCCAGAGGTAGCTCAGGCGAATATAAATAATTATTGGATCAATATGCAAAGTCAAAAAACTACAAATTGACTGCGTCCCAAAAAATAATGCCTCATTTTTGCTAACAAACAATTCATAAATACTAAAATATTTTTTACATATTCATAAGAAAATAGCAATATTGCAAGTCTGGCGTTTCGTTAATTATTTCAGGAATGTTCGCATTGCTTACATACGTAATATTGCTACCGCGTTGACCATTGACTCAGATTACCTTACGTGAGAAAATGTTCTGCGAGGTAATTGAACATGAACTTTTAATTATGTCAGAAAATATCGCGATTGTGGCACCTTGCATTTCTCCAATTACGTCTCCAGTGCCAGAACCGCTTACACATATGAAGCAATTACCGCGCCCGAACATTGATACAGATTTACATGAGTCAATGTTCCCAGCGTCAATTGAATCTAAGTATGCTTAAGCAACTACAACTGAATTTAATATCAAATTTTCAAATGAAGATTCTAAACAAAATGGATCAAATAAATTTTCAACTTATTGCTCTTTCCTTAAAAACTTCAATAAAACGAGAACTTGCGTAAACCTGAATTGTAGGAAAAGCTTTAATTATTTATTTTCTTATAAATGAAAAGTCTTATGGCTACGCCTTCAGCGAATATTTATAGATTGTTATTGTTAACTAATTGAGAGGCAGGACACAATTTCATCAGGGGTTTTGAATGAACTGCAAAAGCTTCAAAGACTCAGTATAATTTGACAAATCCAAAGTTATTTGAGCTTACCGTTAATTCAAGAATTATACTGCAGTTTGGTCATGGATGATGGACACTCATCAGGAGCTGCCACATGCCATCATCCATAGTGCAGCACGACCGCATGGACCCAAGCTGAGCATTGGACCCTTTATAATGCATATGGGAACACGCCCAACATGCAACTTATATTGAGCTGCAGGTTTCCACACTAGATTGTGGTTATCAACTCAAATCAAACGCGTGGCGTTTGGTGGGTGCTCCCTTCAAAAGAAAGATTATAGATAATTTTTGAATAGTGTAGGTTGGTTATTTTCTCCTTTTTCCAATCAAGTCATAATATATGTAATAATCTTAATTAATTTGAATTTCCTACAGTTTTTTTACTAAAATGTGTTTAATGATAACGTATAAACTTAGAAAGCCATTTGGGCCATTAAGTTTTTTGTATTGTTATTGTTTGGAATTTGCTTTATATTCTTTTAAAATTTATAAGGATTAGTATTGAATAAAGCGCTTTTGACTTTGACCCTTCAAACCAAAAAGCATCCGCTTGAACTCATAGTGTGCATAGTTTGTGCTGAATGCTGTTTTTTGTCGATCCCTTGGTTCGATCAGAACTTGATGTTAACCATTAGCTAAATTCAGTGTGCTAAAATACCTTGAGTGACCAAGCTGGTCAAGTATATCTTCTATGCGAGGTAATGGGAAAGCGTCACCTGTTGTTTTTTCCTTCAGTTTCCTGAAATCAACAACCACTTGCCACTTCTTTACTCCATCGGCTCCTGCCTTCTTGGGTACGACCAAGAGGGGGGAGTTCCAGGGGCTCTTACTTGGTTGGACGATATCACTTTCCAACATTACCTTCAGTTGTTCGTTGATTATGTCTTTCTGTGGCTGACTCAGTTGGTACATTTTTTGATTTATCGGGGCCTGGTCAGTCAATAACGAAATTTCGTGGGTGATTGCTTTCGTACAACTCAACTCGTCTCCAGGAAGGAAAAAAAATATCGTCGAACTCCTGGCACAACTGAATGATGGCGGTTCTTCTCTCAGGATTACTATGCTCGAATAGTGTGAACTCCTGCTTCAACAACGCATTGCGCATCACATTTCCCGGAGAGTAGGAGTATAAGAACTTAGAAGCTTCTCTCTCCAAGTGATTGTTTTATGGACCCACTATTGTCCCCGAGGCTACATAGCCTACATGTTTAACTATAGAGTCTAAACTGGATTTAGGCTGATGTTCTACCCCGCGTAAAACTTCCAACCTACTGACAGAGTATCTATTCAACTTCTCTAGCTTCAAACTAAGTTGGTTTATTGTGAACGGAGTCTCACCTGAATTCAGTATACTCATCCCTGGCCTCATTGGGTAGTTAAAAAGAGCGTTTGCCAGAAATATGCCCTCACATTTTCTGACCCAATAGGAACTACCACTATGTTTTGTGTTCGTGGAAGTAATGTAGCATCTTCTTTGAAAACGACCTCATAGGTTCAATCAGCGGGTTTTGTAACACTTCAATCCTCTTTGGCAGGATTATGAGTCATCATATGATTCTGATCTGTTAAAAATGTCCCGTTCTGTGCCGCTCTAAACGACAACGCGTCGTCGTTATCAGACTCCCCAGCCAAAACCTGTACGTGATATGAACCTTCCAACTCTACTTGGCTCCCAATAGGGACCGAGTAATCATTACTATTTACTTCCGTGCGAGGAAACGTGGTGATTTACTTGGACCTTCAACATTACGGTTCCTTGAGAGGATGTCGTTTCCCAAAAGACCATTATTACATAAATAGTCTCTGAATATTCTCGACTACTTGGAAAGTACGTGGAAGTCTAGTAGGGAGTTCGAAATCACCTTCCGTTGTACCAAGGGTTTCACCTTCCCCAAACGAGCTTTGCAAAGTGAGCTTACGCTGAACATTTATTGGGCACGTGTCCCTTACAGCTGACTTATTTATAATACTGACTTCAGCCCCCGTATCTATAGTAGTAATCTATAGTAATTTATAGTTATAATATAGTAATATAGTAGTCTTCTCCTATATTCCTATATCTAAAGGCAGTGCAGCTGTTACCAGACTAGTACCGTGATAAGTGTTTCCTTTGTTTTTTCGATTGTCCATTCACTCGTCCGAAACCCTAGCTTCCATTTTCGTTTCCGATGTTTGATTATTTGACTGTTTAGTTAAAGTCGAGCCGGAGATTTCCAACTCGACTGCCCCTTGTTTCCCTGGCGCTTGGAGTCCCATCGTTTTTTTTGGAAACTAGCTTCCAAATCATGTCCTCTGCGACCACAAAAATCACACTTCACCAGGGCACTGTATACTCTTGGGCTCTCCTTACTGGCCGGATGCCTAGTGGCGGATTTTACCTGACAATCCTTTTGATCGTGACCATATTCCTTACAGGTAGAACCATAGGGAGTATTCTTCCGAGAATAACAATCGGAGTATGTGTGGCCCCTTTTACGACAAAAATTACAAGTTATTCTCGGACCCTTGGTGAATTTTGATGATTTCGATTGGGGATCCTTCTCTGGTGCTACCACCGCTTGTGGTACAATCTGTGACTGAAAACATATCGCATAGGGATTAGGCGAATACATTGCCTGCTGAGGAGCCATCACGTGCTGGTTCATCATCCAATTATTGAATGGGGGTTGAACTTGCGTCATTTGTGGAATTGTTTGTGATGCACAGTTCTGCAAAAAGAAAACTCCCTGTTTAAGTTTTCCATGTTCAGCCCCTTAGTCACGAGCTCCTTAAAGGTGCATTTCTCTAACTAAAAAGGTACTGGTAAAGTTGAGGATTAACTACTCCATTTTTAAAAGCATTCATCGCAAAGTCCTCTAATTGTGCATTCGCAATCTTACTCGCTTCCGATCCATATTCAGCTGTTGCTGCTTCCTGGCAACATTTAAGAATTTGCCTAAGACGAGATATGTAGGCTAGAATGGACTCCGAAGGACTTTGCTTTGGTGTTATTAGACTTTTTACCACTTCCTGATAAGTTTCTCTGGGTAAGTATACCCGGTTCAGTAATTCTTCCGCCACCTCCAAAGTGGAGGTGAAGTTGGAGGATATCAGCTGATAGGCTTCACCTTGCAGACGATTAGGGAAAATCTGCATAAACACAGCGCGCTTCTGATTGCTAAGGCATTTCCATACCTGCTTACTGTAACCAATGAATGTTTGCAGATCAAGCACCATGCTGGAACTGGGTGCTCCAGAAAACAAGGGAATCATCCGTCCCATTAACTTTTCAACCTTCTCATAATCTGCCATAGTACTCGTAAAATCCTTAACTTTGGTTTCTTTATCCGTCATAGGAGGTGATTTCTGGTCAACAGTCAAATTCACGGACACACTTGAGGATGATCTCGCTCCAAATGTCAGTTTCTAGTCATGTGACGTAATTAAATTTTTTTTAAACTGCGAAAAATCCAACAAACTGGTATGGCCAAACGCACTCCCACTAAAATGTTTGATCTCTTCCCTGAACTGCGCTCTCTGTTCACGGAATTGATTGATGTGCTCCAAATATATAACTGATCAACAGTGTCAGTGAATTCAAGAGATGCAGGTTCTCGCTTCAACTGTGAGTCTAAATCAGGACGGGCCGTGCTGTGTTGTGTAAGCAGATGCGTTTCGACTACTTCGAGTCATCGAGTCTGTTGCGATCATTCCATAACCTTACCCTAAAACTTCATCGAACAATAGCAAACATATGGTTTAATAAACAGTGCTTGAAAAACAAACTAACACCAGCATTTGCAAGAATCGTAATAAAACAAAACACAATTGCTGCACGAAGCACACAACGTAGCGCACAAATAGTCTGCATTAAAAATAAAATAAGAACACCGTACATAAAAAAGGACGAAATCAACCGACAACTATTACATTCACACTTACAATTAACTAACATTATACAAATTGAAAACTTTCTACAGTTTTACAATGACATGAGACAAAATATTGATATTCAGCTCAAAACTAAGTATGCGACCGTGACAAAGAAACTTGACAAATTGATGAAAAACAAAACAAAATGACAACACCAGTGAACAGAGCTTTTTATCCACGGACTGTAAAACTATCAGATACAACAGTGATCTTAAAAACAACGGACTACATAAAAAAAACAAAAGACTTCATTAACGCCAACGGATACCAATTGGACCCCACCAATAAGTTCCAAACGGACTAATGTACTGCCATTACACAATCCCCACTAAATATTCCGCCTAATACTAACCAGCGCTACATAAACCCAAATTAAAGCACAACCTAAGTTCCACAAACCCAACATCCCTATCCGTTCTGTCGTCAACTACCACCCAGCTCCTGTATACCAATTAGTACGAAACTTAGCAAGGATAATGGCTGATGTCATGCACCTTGACGACAAATACGCATTAAAGAACAGCCGCGAGCTAGGGAGCTCTACCACTTCTTTAAAATTGACTGGAACTTGTCGACTTTTATCAGTAGACATCACCAACCACTACACGTCTATACCCGTCAATGAAACACTGGCCATACTAAAAGAAAAACTATCATTCAACAACAGCCGACGATTCACAAATCAACTGCTCAATCTCATAAAGACCACAATCAAGCAGAAATATTTTAAATTCAAAAGCAACACATACATTGCCAAGGACGGTCTGGGTATGGGACATCCAATGTCCTCAATAATGTCAGAAATATTCTTACAATCTTTGGAAGGAGTCTTTATACCCAAAGTTGTCAAAAGATACAATGTAATATTTTACAGACGATATGTGGATGGCTGTTTCATCGTTATTGACTCACAAGAAAATAAACAAGACGAACTACTTACCTGTATGAATAAAATACACCCGAATATAAATTTCACTATGGAAAAAGAAACAAACAGACAACTCAACTATATGGATCTAACTATGACACGTGAACAAACACAATTAGACTACAAAATATACAGAAAACAAACCACAACTGATCATACCATACATGAAACACCTAACCACCCGGCACAACATAAGCTAGCAGCGTACAGATCAATGGTGCAGAGGCTTCACTCCATCCCCATGACTCCTACTAACTACTCCAGTGAACTAAACAACAGGATTGCTAATAATAACGGATACAAACAATGCGACATTGACAAACTTGTCACACAGTACAAACAAAAATAGGAACACCAACCGACTGAAACTCATAAGAATGACCAACAGTGGGTTTCGTTAACATACGTAGGCAAAGAGACATACAAACTATCAAACTTCCTTAGGTAACACAAATTGCAAACTGCGTTCAGAACGAACAACAACATTGAAAACAAACTGAAACCAAAACTGAATGACACATCAATATACGTAAACGGTGGCATATAAAAACTGACATGCAAGGACTGCGACACGGTATATATAGGAAGGACAACACAAAAACTAACGCGAAGATACAAAGAGCGCTTACGATCTTTCTTACACAACAAGGCAGACTCCAATTATGCTACACAAACAAAGCAAAGGACCGAGACTTAACATCCTAGAAAGACTTGAAATTTATAAACATAGAAAGACAGGCGGTAACATTATCAACGAACAACTTGTCACCAATTCCGACGCAATTTTCTCAATACTAGACCACACTCTTAGACGAAAACGAAAACGAGATGAAACAGAACAAGCGGACATCCAACAAGCAAAAAAACTAAAACTTAATACCACTCTACCTGGCATAATTTAGTACTTGACGTAATTTACTACCTAACCTAATTACCCGTCCGCTTAACCCATCCTACGACTATGTAAATAGATTCCCTTGAACACGTCCTTTAGACATTGTAGATGACTTGAAGTAGTCAAAACGCGTCTGCTCACACAACAAAGCAAGGCCCGACGGCTTTTAAAGAAAAAACTGAATTGGCCTACGGATGTCAAATAAACAAAATTATTGACTGTAAAAAGAGTTCTTCCACTTCGGAGCACAAGCCCGCTGTCTTTTTCCGTAGTTGATTGACGTACCTCCCTAGTTTTCTGACGTTCGTCGTTCATTCGTTCAAGTAACAAACGAATGCCTTTTTTCTTGTCTTTTTTTACTGCACCTACATCCTCCTTCAAGACTCAGATATTTCAAGGATGACCTCCCAGGTACAATCTTAATCTAAAGGACGATCTCCCAGGTATCAAATCGTGTGAATGAGCGTTATAACCTAAAGAGTGGTAAGGAAAGGTTCTAATTCCGTCTGAAACACCAATTATTCTATTCTATAACTGGTCGCTCCACAACACGTTCGTCGTACCGGAGCTGTTCGGAATTAAAAACCGGCTGCACCAATTGTCACGTACAAGCAACCACCCTGCCTGTGCTGGCGTGAGAATTACACCTCACCACACACTACCACAATCCTTGATACCTGGAGGGGAAGGAGGCTGTCCTTTAAGAATAAGAAGAACCTTTTTTTCATTCAAATACAAAAGATCTTTATTCTCGTTTGTCAATTCATTATTTGCGCACAAATGCTTTGGTTATTGTTGTGTTTCACATTCTTTCTCACAAAGGTGTCATTTACGGAACTCCTAATTTTCATTATTAATATAGATACATTCTAAAGAAATTAATACAAAACACTCTCCACTTGAAAATTATTGATGTTGAAGTACTGTTGATGGCAACCCTCGTACCATGGTTTGATTCTACGGTATACGTGTAGGAAGGCTACAACTAGAGTTTCACCGGCTTGAGCCTAAAGAAACTCTAAATTCAACTCCGGCAGATGTCTACTTCAACTCCTGTAGGCGCCTTCACTAGGAAATGACTGGTGTTGAACTATGCATAAAAAAAGAATTGGTGAATAAATTAAACTCGCTTTAGCACAATCGCGAAAATTGACAATAAAATCATTGCGATAGAGTTTATTTAAATCATTGATCAAAATATATCACTAATAAAATGGCTAAAACTAGAGTTTCACCGGCTTAGGCCAAAAAAACTCTGTTTCAACTCCTTATACTCACGTATTGTTGATGGCGAAAATATCTTCTCTTAGTAAGTGAGCTTGTATTCCAACATCGGCCGCAATTGTCTCCGGCAGCCTCCACTCGAGACTTGTGTTTATGCTGGCTCCCTTGTCCAATTCGCCAGAAGCTTAAATACAAACGAATTGCTTGCATTGCTAGTTGGAGTCGTAGACCTTCGCTCCAGTTAACTGCAAACGCTGAGCTTGTTAACGTGCCAGCTCCCCTTAATTTGCTTTTCTAAGTTATTCCTCTAACGTTCCTGGGAAATAATCTTGTTGCACGAAAAGGAACACCAGATCCAATCTTATGTTTTTGCTCTTTTCGTCTTCAGTATTCATATATCTGAATATTCGACGACTTCTCCTCATATGATTTCTGAGTTGGTTGTTGCAATAGCGCATGCGCGGTGAATTGATACTCAGCTGAGCGGATTGCGCATGGTACACACATTCAATTGAGTTCGTGTTCCTCATGTGCTCTCAATATGGTAATTGTATGGACTACCATGTACGCGTTAGGAACTCACCAGGGAGCCAATTTAGTGACTTGAACAATGAAACGTAAGATATAAGGTTCTTATATATATAATAAATTGCAATTATGTATGCTGTATAGGGTGTCGCCGTTCCCTGAATATGGGCGGTGAAGCATACATTGCTTGTTGGCTCGCAGAAAAATGCTACGTGTGACGAGCGAGGCATGGGGAGCATGATCAACTGTTAAAGAATTCCGAGCAATTAGTATTCACATATGTTAATGATTATTGTCGTAACGTGTCGTAAGTGAGGCATGGGGGGCGTGATCAACTGTTATAGAATTCCGAGCAATTAGTATTCACATATATTAATGATTGTTGTCGTAACGTGTCGAAAGCGTGGCATGGGGGCATAATCAACTGTTATAGAATCCCGAGTAGTTAGTAGTCACATATGTAAATGATTATTGTCGTAACGTGTCGTAAGTAAGGCATGGGGGCGTGATCAACTGTTATAGAATTCCGGGCAATCAGTATTCACATATGTTAATGAATGTTGTCGTAACACTCACTCTGCAGCAGGAAGTTGGCTTTTATGTCCCTCGCAAACTGTGCGCTTCCCTCATACACTCTTTTCTCTCATGTCTCATTTCACCACATTTGTAATGTAGAGAACTCCTATCGGGTCCTTTGCATACTTTTGCGTTGTGACCATAGCTATGGCATTTGAAACATTGAAGAGACTCTGATCTTTGCTGTCTCTCGCAAAAAAGCCACCCTATTCTCATTTTGCCCCTATTAAGAAATAGTTTGGCATCCTTTTTGGTCAAGTCAATGATGGCTATGCGTTCTCCTCTATGGTGTTCTCGTGTCAACCTCGCTTGGAGCCTGCCCATGCTAGGGAACTCCCTTCCGTCACGCTGTCAGTGTCTCTTATTTTGATCATTGCCATCAGCTCGACCGAGGCCATAGTTGTGCTCTTGCCAAGGATTTTCTTTACTGCGTCGTAGTGGCAGTATGTGGCCCGACCGCGTTGGTCTTACTGCTTTAATGGCAGTGTTGGTGTCTTCAGGCCTTTTATTTCCCCAGATACCCCGCAGCACTTCTGCGTAGGATATATATATATATATATATATATATATATATATATATATATATATATATATATATATATATATATATATATATATATATATATATATATATATATATAAAACAGTAAACTGCAGAGGGAACTTTATCCCTGTACGCAAACTGGTGTGCTTAAAAACTAATATCTTATAACTAAAAGAAACATAAATTTACCAATATTATGTAAGCATTTCAAATAAGGTTTTAGAATTTTTAGAATTCGCGCTGCAAACTATAAAATTCCTAGTTTTATAATGTTATAATCCAAGATAACAATTTATTTTTAATATTTATCTTACAACCATGCAAATTTTTAAGTTCTTTTGGTAAACGATTGAAAAGTTTAATCGAAACAATATAACTATTTTTTTCGCTTATTTTTTGGAGTTTTTTGGTAGCAAAATTGACTTATGTCTAGTGATACTTTGTGAGTCTATATAATTATTTCGATGTATTTCATAATAATATGTTAGTGCTTCAATTGAGTATATGTGATTCACTTTTATTGGATTTCTAACAATTTAAATTTATTTTTGTTAACTATGCCAAGTATCCTGTTTTGCAATGATATAATATATTTCAAGTTATTATTATATGCCCCACCCCATGCAAGAATTCCATAGCTTATAATACTGTGGACATAAGCATAGTATATAATTCTTAACATATCGGTACTCATGCATTTGGATAGCTTATGAAAAACATAGACTATATACTTTGTTTTTTGATGTAAATATTCAATATGTTTGTTCCATCTAACGTTAGAATCAAATATTATACCCAGGTATTTACAGTGCTCAACCCTTTTAATTGTTTTTTTGTCAATAAATATGTCTATCTTCTCGGGCACGCTATCATAATAATTTCCAAATGTCATGAATGCACTTTTTTCAACGTTAAGTGTGAATTTATTTAGCTTTAGCCAAATCGATATTTTTTCTAGCAAAGAATTGATCTTAATCTGTGCACCCATCCATGTGTCATCTGTGGAAATAGCAGCAGTATCATCTGCATACGATAAGATAGAATCATTTGGAAGACTGTCAAGCAAATCATTAACATAGAGTATGAAAAAAAGTGGACCAAGTATCGTTTCCTGTGGAACACCAGTATCAACTATCTTGTTTTCAATCAATTTATCGCCAGTTCTCACCCTCTGTTTTCTATTATTTAAGTAATTTTTTAAAAGTAAATGAGCATGTCCTCTTATACCCAAGCAATATATTTTTTTTAACAAAATCTCGTGATCTACTGTGTCAAAAGCTTTGGCCAAATCTAAAAACACTACAATAATAGGAGTACTCTTATGTAAATTATTATAAATCATATTTGCAAGGTGTTTTAATGCATCTTTGGTGCCTAGTTTTTTCATAAACCGATATTGCTTGCAAGAAAAGATTTTATTTACACTCATAAACTTATATATCCTTGCATGTAAAATTTTTTCAAAAATTTTAGCAACATTCGATATGAGAGATATTGGCCTATAATTTGAGACACTGCTTCTACTTCCTGACTTATGAATAGGTACTATTTCAGCGATTTTAAGCGATTTAGGTCAGATAGATTTTTCAATACAGAGATTAATAATGTAACATAGTGGATCACATATATAATCGATTGCAACTTTAAGAGCCGTTCTTAAACTGAAATTTTATAATAATATTTTTTATCTCTTGCGTATCTGTAGGATGTATAATAAAGGATTTAGGGTTTTGCTGCGGTAATTCAATTGTTCGAGTCTCATTATTTACAATTTTGTTACTGAGTTTTTTACCAATTGTGCTAAAATAGTTATTCATGGAGTTAGATATTTCAAATTCATTTACAATTTTTTTGCATATTATCATCAATTATGTAATTAATAGTAGATTTTCTATTATTTTTTTGACTCATACAATATTAACTTTCTGACCAATATAATTCCATAATTTTCTAGGATCATCACAATTTTTTTCAATTTGAGCTTTGTCATACATAAGTTTCGCTTTATAAATAATATTATCTAAAATTTTCAGATAGTTTTTATATTTCATCAAATTTTCATAACTTTGGTTTTTTTTGTAAATATGATAAAGTTTTTCTTTTTCCTTGCAAGACTTAACTATTGCTTTTGTTATCCATGTTTTTCTATGTATATTTTTAGTTTTTTAGTTACTTTGGACTTTTCTAAACAACTTTTCATATTTATTATAAACCAGTCCGTAGCTTCATCTAGATCAGAAAAACAATATATTAGAGACCAATTTATCAAACTAGCATTACGCAAAAAAATTCCATAGTCAGTGTAAACATTATTATTAGCTATAAATTTATCAGGTTTGAATTTAGTAAGTTTGACTATTAAAGTGTAATGATCACTTATACAATTTTGAACAGTAAAAGATTGAATTTCTGCTTTATCAAAATTATAAAACATGTTATCAATGCAGGTACCCTATTTATATTGCTGTCTGACGGTCGGGTTACTTTTTGAAAAGATGGTAGGAAACTCAGTTCTAAGAAATTATTTATGAGTTCCTGAGTTATGATATCGCATACCAACAAGTCAATATTGAAGTCTCCAACAACCAAATGATTTTTACAATTTTTCTTATCTATCAGGTACTTCTGGAGGCTTTTAATAAATTCAATTTTCTTAATACTATGTGATCTATATAAAGCGGACAATTCTGTGACGCTGCCGTTGTCCATTTTTATGATAGTATTAATAATTCTTAATTGGTCAACCTGAATGATTTCAGTCTCTTCAATCAGACAGTTTTTGACATACACTATAACTCCATCCGCTTGATTTAGTTCACTACCATTATAGTGCATATTATATCCATATAGTTGGAAAAAATTAGTATTTGTAACAGTCCACGCTTCAGCACAGCAAATACGAGGTGCGTTCAAAAAGTATCGCGAATTTTGAATTTTCGCGGGTTACGTATATTCGAATTTCGATTTTTTTGTGGCGTTATGTTGGTACTCATGTCTGTCACTTATGCCGACAAGCTCGGCCATTTCAAATGTTCACTTAATTGGTGATAGCTGCTTTACTTGCACGTGTTTTCAATCGTCTTCGATTTTTACTTATTCAAAAAAATGGATCAAAGAACGTGTATCAAATTTTGTGTGAAAAACGAAATTAAGTGCGTAGATGCATTCCGAATGTTGACTGTGGCATACGGAGAAGCTACCTTGGGCCGAAGCAACGTTTATCGGTGGTACAAAATGTTTTTAGAAGGCCGAGAAGATGTGAACGACGAAGAGCGTGCCGGACGCCCGAGCACTTCAACAACAGACGAAAAAATTAACGAAGTGGAGAAAATGGTATTGGCCAATCGTCGAATCACCGTTAGAGAAGTTGCTGAGGACCTAAACATATCGATTGGCTCGTGCCATTCGATTTTTATCAACGATTTGGGCATGAGACGGGTCGCCGCGAAATTCGTACCAAAATTGCTCAATTGCGACCAAAAACAGCAACGCATGAACATTGCTAATGAGATGTTAAACTCTGTCCGCGATGAACCGAATTTGCTCCAGAGGGTCATAACTGGTGACGAATCGTGGGCTTATGGTTATGACGTGGAAACCAAAGCTCAATCATCTCAATGGAAGTTGCCGCATGAACCAAGACCGAAAATAGCGCGCCAAGTTCGGTCGAATGTGAAAGTTTTGCTGACAGTTTTCTTCGATTGCAGGGGCGTGGTGCATCATGAGTTCTTGCCACAGGGAAGAACGGTCAATAAGGAATATTACCTGCAAGTTATGCGCAATTTGCGCGAAGCAATCCGCCAGAAACGCCCGGATTTGTGGGAGAACAAAAATTGGCTTTTGCACCACGATAACGCCCCTGCTCACACATCGTTGCTTGTGCGAGACTTTTTGGCCAAAAACAACACACTAATGATGCCGCAGCCACCGCATTCCCCAGATTTGGCCCCCTGTGACTTTTTCTTGTTTCCTTAACTGAAGAGGCCCATGAAAGGACGACGTTACGCTACGCTTGACGAGATAAAGACGGCATCGAAGGAGGAGCTGAACAAGATTAAAAAAAATGATTTTTTGAAGTGCATCGAAGATTGGAAAAACCGTTGGCATAAGTGTATAATATCTCATGGGGATTACTTTGAAGGGGACAAAATAGATATTCATGAATAAATAAATAATTTTTGAAAAAAAAAAAAAAAATTCGTGATATTTTTTGAACACACCTCGTATATAGAGGTTTTGAAACTAAACTCTCAACAAATATTTCTAAGTTTGCAAAATTAGCATTATTACTTCTAATATTTAAAAATAGTATCAAACTATCATGTTTAATTAAATGTTCATTCAGAGTCTCTACATCAACACATATGTTTTCGATCACTAATGTATCGTTTACTATTTTATCAAAAATCTCGAAGTTATGTGCCATCTCTATGTCTGCTTGTTTTGTTACGATGAAAATTTCTGTTGTTTGCATCACCATCGGTTGAAGAAGTTGCTGCATTATTATATAAAGTAGGTCAAATCTGATTTTGATCATTAATCATACCCAAATTTCTTGATATTTCAGGCATTACAGGGTAGTCAGTCATTTCAATTCTTTTGTTAATTTTAAACTTAAGATATTGACATAGCGAAATATCTGTCGCAACATGTGCTGTATTGTATTTAATTTTCGATAATTTATTGTGATGAATACAATTCACACATTGGCTGACTGATTGATTACAATCTTTCGTACTGTGATTACCTGCACATTTCAGACAAACATTATCATTTTTACATTTCGCACTGCTATGTCCAGTTCGTCCACAATTATAACACGGTTTAGCTCCAATTATGTCGTAAATCCTACAACATTGATAGCCAACAAAAACTTCCCACCATTATCTCTTATAATCTTATATAGACTTGCGGTAACCTCGAGAATTGCACTTTGCCATCCTTTGTTGTTAGTATATAACTTTAGAACTTTGCATTTTTCTTCCGGATTGCGAAAATTTCCCTGATTAATATCAGCTTCCAAAGCAACGTTACCCAAATTTTCACTTTTATCTATACCCACTACTTTGATAAAAGGTTTAAGCAGTGATTCCTTTTCTATTTCAAGATTTTTAGATAAATTATTATGCAATAATTTCTCAGCATGATATAAGCTATCACTTTCAAGACAATTTATTATAAGATTGTTACTTTTGGTTAAAAAGATATTTTTAAATTTTAATAGACTTTTCCTTGATTAGACATTTGCCAATAGTTTCTTTAAGGTTTGTGTCATCATTCAGATTCTTCTTCTTTATAATAATTTTTGGGACCCTCTTGGGCTTAGGCTTTGGAATACTCACAGTTCCAGCATATGATCTCTGATCTTTTTTGTTGGAAATCTTTTCATTGTTTAGTAATTCTTTTAATAGTGCATTTTTATCCATGAGTTCTACATTCAATTGCCTAAGAAGAACTATTTCTTTCTTCATATTATCCAAATCAGGTTCCTCATCGATGATTGTATTGTTATGTGGTAATTGCGTTTCATTAGCAAATAACTTTAAATTACGGTTTATTACTACACAAATAACTTTAAATTACGGTTCTCTTGAAACATTATTTTCAGATCGTCATGCAACAGAACTCCAAGAATTGATTGTTCTCGTTCGGATTGAAGGCAGAGTTAGTAAAATGGTATTGTGCCCGGAAATACGCTTAGGGATTTCGATGTATTAATTTTGACAATATTTACCAACATTTTATTGTGAAAAATTTCAATATTTACATTCCAAACCACGTTATTAAGATGCATTCACACTAGTTATTATACGTACCGCTGAGAGCTTCTAAAAATGTTGGCCGTAATTTGACAATCAAATTTTTTTAATCAAATGTTTAAATATTAGCGAAGCCTTGTGTTTGTACTATCCTTTTTATTTTCCTTTTATCTTAAAAGAAATACAAAATACGGCATTTTTTAGGAAATCTAGAGGGGTTTAAACCCTTAAGTTGATTCAACAAAACCATTGTAATTCATTAAACCAGTAAGACTTGGAAATGTCCGATAGGGTTTTTACCTACATGGTTTTAACAAAAGAGAATCAAGCGCGGAGATACTTGAATTGTCGATATGATGTTATAACAAGTTGGGTAGACATACCTACGTCATGCGAGAAGGGTTTTGTACTCAACTTCTCAGAAATGCAGTCACCAGCAAGGAATGAAGTCAAGAAATATGTCAAAGAGATGTGCAAGTTTAAAAGAAAATCTATTATTTTTCTATTTTCAACGGTCGCCATTTTGTTGCAAGCCAACAAAAATCACTCAAATCATAAATTCCCTAAAATATTAATGTTATTTACCTCATTTGAAAATTTCAAGTAGATCAAATCAAAATTGCAGTGAATGATTCGATTGAAAGTCCATAAAATACCATTGTCATGTGTTATTGTTGTTGTAATTGGAGAAATTTCAAATGGCTATAACTTCCGTGTATGTCATTCGATTTTCATCAAACTTACAAAATTTAAGGACCTTTTGTAGGGCTACTTAAATCTTGAATTTCGTTCAGTTTAAGGGTACTTATACGATTTTATTGGGGAAAATGTGACATTCGAATATCATACTATTGAGTGAATTTTGACTTCTAAAGTATTTGTTGCTGTTGCAGTCATAAACACCTACCTCCATAATTTTTTTCAGATTTTTCGGATCACAGGTGTCCAATCGCACGAGGGGACCCAAATTTTTCGTGTATATCCCCTCCCTGTGCGCCCCTTGAAGCAAAAAGTGTCAAATTAAGACCTGTTTTGAAAAGCTCGCGGGCCACTCCGTTTAAATACCTTATAAAATTTTTTTATAGTTGAACTTTGAAGAGGGCACCACTTCGCACTTGCATATAAAATTTAATGTTTCTAGCTTTAGTAGTTTGCAAGAAAAAGTGCTGTGACACACGGACGGACGGACAGACAGGACGCGATGTTAGTAGGGTTTTGTAAAATTATTTTACAAAACCCTTGAAACGTACTTAACCGTCCCCTTGCGGAAAAGCTATCTTAAAGTTTGGATAGCATCAGCGGACATCCGGGACATGTTAGAAATCTACCAATTCTATAAAACTGCTTATTGAACCTTTGAGGAGAGTTCTATTTTATCTGTTTTTAAAACGAAACGGTTGAGTTCAATTGAATACACAAAAGGATTAAACTTTTCAAAAGTTTTATCTCACAGTCGCATTTCTAAAAAACAAAGAGCGTAATGCTTATCTATTCGTAAAACTGGCGCCGTATTTAAGAAGTCCCGCAGTCCTGCAAGATACGAAATTGTCAAAAACAACCGAAAGATATGAAACAGTTCAAGTCGACATTCACCATTCAACATTTTATTGTTTATTGTTTGTTTGTCATTCTATTGTCTGTAGCTTATGTTATTCTACAGTGGAAACAAGCTGCTGGGTGGCGACGTGTGGCATCTTTTGTAAGAACGCTTGGTCATGCATTGCTGGCTGTGTTGCTGAATAAGCAATATGGAACGGCAATTGTTATTGTTATATTAGAAATATGAAATATGGACTGTGTTCACTTCACTTTGAACTGTGTCTGCTAACTCCCAGCTAAATGACACTTAAGGCGATTAGCCAGGCCAAAAGAGACATATGGGATGGGATTTGCCCCATTTGCACAAATATCAGATCAAGCTTGCTATAGCAATGTTTCAGAAATACGAGGATGATGTCTGTCCTTTCAACATCTGATTTACAGCACGTGACTAAAAGAGTACTTCATTTCACATTGAAGGCGCTGGCTGGGTAATTTTATTATTGAATTTCAAGTGCATGTGTTTTCTCAAAGAAAATTCATATTACAGACAAACGTCAGGACTTTTTCTGCAGATGATCACTCATTCTAACAAATAAGAATAAGAGACCAATTTTCAGACAAAGTTTGGAAATGATGAATTAATTCGAATCGCTTTAATTAACTGTACAAAATCGAATGCATCAATAGAGCTCATCATGTTGAGTTTTAAATTACATTCGTTGCATTGTGTTTTGAAGGTAGTAAGTACCCACTTTAATAACTGCATTAATATCTTGTGTTTGCTCTAATATAGTATACCAATTGTTAATACAGTTTTATTCAAACATTTCAAGGTGATTTCCGATCAATGCCTCCTTATCCAAAAATTTCATGGTAGTCTAGGGCTGTGAAATATTAAGTCGGTGCTAATGCTTTATTTACAGAATAGATATAAAAAGAAGGAAATATTCATACAAATTCACTCAACTTGCCCGATGATCTTCAAATAACTGAGATACCGCGGTCCCATATAATCAAACATTTAACAAGTATCTTCTTCTTCTTAGCACTACAGCCCCTTTTGGACCTTCGCTTCCCATTGAGCACGTCCTCCAATTTCGAAATTCGAGCGGCGATGAACTGTCTTCATCGACCGAGTCAGACCAGCGTTTCCTCGGTTTCCCCACTGGTCTCCAGCCTTCAGTTCTCCCAACGAATACCTTTTTGGGTATCCGTTGATCGTCTAAACGATTCATGTGGCCAGCCGATTGCAGCTTCCGCAGTTTTACAATCGTTGAGACCTCCGGTTCGTCATAAATTCCATACAGCTCATGGTTGTATCGGGTTCGCCATTGGTCCCCGTCTAGCTTCGCTCCGGTTAGTCACCTCAGGACCCGTATTTCAAAGGCGTTCAATATATTTGCGGATGCTTGGGTCAGGGTCCATGTTTCACCCCCATAGCATAACACAGGCCTTATCATAGATTTGTATATTTAGAGCTTTGTTTTCCTGTGTATGCAGCTGGTCTTCAAGATCGTCAAAACCGAAAAAATATTTTATATTCCAGCTGTGTTTGTCAGCATATTTCGTCTCTTTCATTGCCCGTTTTCGTTATTTCACCTAAATACACAAATTCACCCACATTTTGGATACTGTATTCGCCAAGTGTGATATTTTATGTGTTTGAGGTATTTTTACTCGGCTGCGTCATGAACTTTGTTATATTTTCACTGATTTGTAGCCCTACTAGTTTTGCTTCGCTGTCGAGTTTCAGGAAAAGTTCTTTGCCAGTTATTAATGACCATGACAAAATGTTGGTGTCATCTTGGCTCGACTTGTATAGTAATGTATCTCGTGTATCGGCAGGTAGCTTTCTTATGACGCACTCCAGAGCCAAATTGAATTGCAAAAGGGTGAGCCCATCTTCCTGCTTTAGTCTGATATTTGTGCCAAAGCCATCGGTGAGTTCATTATCATTTTGGTAAGACAGACTAATTTGGCTGGGATGCCAAAGCAAAGCATTATATGGTACAGTACGTTACGATCAATACTCGTATGCTTGCTTAAAGTTAACGAAAATTTGGTGAACGTCTATATTTAACAGGTATAGGGACATAATAATTTGGTACCTTAATATGAACGCACCCTTAAACTGTTTTAATGAACTGTCAATTGTTGGGAGTTCCGGCGTACCGATTTTCTCCCATTCGCAACTTCAAATTGCCGCCGTAACATCTCCCCCTTCCTTTTGGCGCATATACCCTTTTCATCAGCAAATTCATTTATTTTTATTTCCATTTAACAATTTCCCTATAATTTTTATTTTCCCACCATCTCCATCTTACCCTTTTCCCTTATTTTCAATTACAAACAAAAGTATATAATAATAATTTTAATTTTTCCACTAACAACATTCCATTCATTAATTCCCACTAACAAAACTTAATTCGATACATTTTCCCTAGCAAAACCTGGTTTTTTCCTTCATACTAACTAATTTTAGTCATTAGCTCCCACTAACAAATTTTATTTTTCATACTAGCAAAAATTCATTCACGTCGGTTGGTAGCGTTAGGAATTCTTGACCGGGGGTCTGCTGGGACCCTGGGTTCAAGTTTCTCGAGCGCAGGAAAGCACTCTTTTTGAAGTATCGGTAAAAGCAATAGTTTCCGTATGTATGACAGTTTGCATCTAATCAAACACTTCCTTGGTTATGCAAATTGCCATAAATGCAAAATAGAAATTGTTACGTTTGTCGGTATGAAAAAGATGTGTGGGTAGCAGAATTGAAGTGTAATGAACTTCGATTACATTACCCAGATGCGGCAGCGGTAATTGAAAATGAAAGGATTGCAGGGCTGGATTGGGTTCTTGGATTTAGGGCAGTCGGTGTTTGGCTTACATTTTCGGTTTCGAAGAAAGTTTTTTTAGAGTGGAATTCGTGCGAAAAAGTCTTGGTTTAAAATTCGGGAAGTGAATTTTCAATTAGGGGAAAAGAAGTTTTGATTTCGGAGTTTGGATAGAAGTTTTTCTTGTTTTTCGGTCAATTTTTGGCTGTGAGGGAAGTGGTGGTTAACGATAGGGGAGGATGGAAACAAAGAGTTTTTATGAGGAGATGGAGAAAAGTGTGAAGATGAGGAAATATAGGGAATAAGCGAAAGATAATGAAAATTGAATTTTATAAGAATGAAGTGGAGAAGGGAATAGTGTGAGACGGTTTTAGACAAATAAAGTGAAAACATAGTGTGATGTGAGGAATTAGTGATTCTGACATTAATTGAACGATGTAGTATAGAATCCATCAACAGTTGTGGTCGTGCTAAAGAAACCCATTCTTTGCTTTTATGAGAAGTAGAAGGGGCCAGACGAACCGTTTCTTTTTTTTTGTGAATTATTTTACTCTATTTCAAAATCATAATATACGAGAAAAAAAAGAAGGAAAGTGACAGTAATTGATTAAAAAAAAAACTATTTTCATTGGATTATACGACAATTTCAAGAAGCTGACACACGGATAACTAAATCACTTTAAACTAATTTCACCAAAAAGGGGGTTTAAATTAATTCACAAAATTTTATGTCTGTTCATTACTGATTATTATTCTTTTGTTCCATACTTGATAAAAGCGATATTGTTAGAGCACAATTAAAATTTTTAAATAAAAAACGGCCATGAAACACTAATAATATTAGATTTTCATTTCTTAAAATAACCTCCCCCTCTCCCGTCCTTTTCTTTCGTGTTAATTATTATATATAAGGTAGCTCAGCACGAGTAGAGGGTGTCCCGGAAATCCCACGACACGATTGAGCGCTAGCAGGCCTCAGTATGCCACCCCGGGCTACACGCCCCTCTACTGAAACTTAATGTCTGCAATGCGGTGACTTCTGCGGTTGCAACACAATGTTAAAACGTTAGTTAAAGTCAACGTTTTCATCATGGTAAAGTTCACGAGCCAGCAATGCTTAGGAATTATTAAAAAGTACTATTAAGAGGGCATATTACGTAACGCATTTTTTTAATTTTACATCAACGTTCCCCTACATAACACTATGAAACAAATTTAAATTTGAAATATTAAAATATTACGAATTAAATGCTGAATCCAAGTGACCAAAAAATGTTTTTAACGTTTATTTATTATCATAATTAATACTAATCAAATTGAATATTATTTTAGAATAATTTTGTAAATTAAATACAAAAAATTGTCAAATCTAATCTATACGTAGAACTATAAAATTTGAAAATAATCTTTATATATTATAAATATATAGAAAAATAGAATTTGAACAAGGAAAATTTATTCGTCATCTGCCCATGAATTAGTGACCCATTCATCAACTTCATCTACTATGGGAATGGAAGAATCCTTCTCTGTTATAGAACATTTTACTATCTCACTATTTTCTACTTCTTTCTTCAAGCCATTTCACATTTTGGGGGCAATCTTCAGTTATACATAATATTTCTTTTTTAAGATGATTTTTTCGTTGCAAAGCAAAAGCCACATTCTACGCATATACAGCT
Source organism: Odontomyia ornata (assembly GCA_963969285.1). Lineage (NCBI taxonomy): Eukaryota > Metazoa > Arthropoda > Insecta > Diptera > Stratiomyidae > Odontomyia > Odontomyia ornata. The sequence continues at coordinate 170,181,779 of OZ017740.1, read as the reverse complement.
CTTCAATTGACCATTTGGCAAGAAAGGACAATATATGTAAGTCAAATGGAACGATTTCTGAGAAATTATATTCCAGTTTAATGTTAAGGACAAGGCGCAATGTCAAAGAAGCTGGTTTCAATTTGATAGAGCTTTTTGAATCCGGACTGAATGGTCCAGTTTGTTTAAGATTGGATAAGTTGGTGGTAAGAATCTCATCTCAATAACACTGCGCAAAGAGCTTCTGTATGGTTTGCAGCATTTCAAGTCGGAGCATTTAAATATCTAAGAAATAAATAATTTATTTTCAAATAAATAAATGATCGTTTGATCAAATTAATACCTGCAATAAGTACGTGTACAGCGTACCATTCAGGACTCGGTTTTGTTGCTTGCAATTGGTCAGTTTCTTTTGAGGTAGGAAGAATATACTCACCTGACCTTATGAGAATTTATGTCCAGCTGATTCCATATATCTGCAAGTACTTCACCAGCATACTTGAATTTCTTTTCTTTCCAAATTGGTGTCAACCGTTTTACCCTGGTTGTCAAAATGAGTTCCAAATTTATCATGTAGAATCACAATGCCAGCAATATGTCTACTTAGCCATGACATAAATCTCTCAACGCTATTGTAAACCCTTCTTACAGGTGCATCGGTTACGATAAAAATTGCATTCAAATCATAAGGTTGAAATTGGTGGATAGCTTGCATTAATACCATAGGGAAACACATCCGGGCCACCATCAACTTTCATAATAACTACAGGTTTCACTGCATCAGATTTCTTTACCAATGAAGCAAACGACGTAAACTCTAGCAATCGGTTGAAATCATCTGCATACGAAGATGCATCTGAAGATGAGTGTTTTGTGCTTCTAATCGCAACATAAGTGGCAGCAGAGTAAATAACTGCTTTGGGATCTCTCATTGAATTTTTCTTTATTTCAACTGCAACGTGAACAGTTGGGATGAGTTTGTGGTGGGCTGCAACGACCCAATCGTGACCGATGAGACGGACACGGTACTCCACACGCATAAGGAAAGCCACTTGCTTATTCGCGCCTGTAACACCTATGGGCCCCTTGCCTTGTTATCTTGAAATATAAATTGACTTGGTCCCAAAACTGACGCTAGTTCTTCCAAAGCTCAAATGGTGCTCAAATAAAATAACTGGTGTGTGCTCTTTGTGAAGATCTGATTGCCCACGGCATAATCTTACATTTACTGTAATCACATGGCACTTGCCCGCTATACTATTCACATTTCTAGGAAGTAGTCGGTAATAAGTGGATGTTTAACTCAACTTAAATCCTTGATTTTGTAGTTCAGTATTTAACTCTGGAAGCATTTTACAACTTCTAAGAGAATCAATCGACTATGGTTTTCATTAGTTCCGTATGACTTTCTTCCAGTCTTAGTTGCCTCAAAACTGATCTACTCTGTAGCTTTACTTCTTTTGCCATACTACGAATTCGAGCTATCATTGTTTGTACTTTTTGAAGTGAAACTTCTTTACTGGGGGGGTAAAAATTTTCAGATGTAACGAAAAAGCAGAACCGTTTACACTCCGGGCGGACAGCAAAACGTGAATATATGAGTATGGTGGTTTGGCGGTACGCGTGCTTGCTCCTAGCACCGATGCAGCCGATGTCCAATATAATGAAGTGCCGACGACGGATTGTCATTGCATAGTATTTGGGGATCATGGGGTAATGCAGGGTGGTACGGCGGTAGCCGTGCTTGGTCCCACTACAAATCCCGCCGATGTGCATGTGGCGACGACGGATGGGCATTGCGGAGCAATTGGGATTCATATGTGAGTACATGGTGGTTCGGCGGTAATCGTGCTTGGTCCTCGCATCGATGCCCCCGATGTGGAATGTATTGAGGTAGCGACGACGGATGGCCGTTGCTCGGTATTTGGGGATCATGGGCGAATTTATGGTGGTACAGCGGTAGCCGTGCTTGATCCTAGCACCAATGCTACCGATGTGCATGTGGCGACGACGGATGGGCATTGCCGGGTATTTGGGGATCATGGGAGCATGCATCGTGGCTCGGCACTAGCCGTGCTTGGTCCTAGTACCGATACCGTCGATGTGCGAGATATTGAAGTGGCGACGACGGATTATCATTGCTGGGTTTTCGGAGATAATAGGTGAATGAAATTTGAGCACCGATACCGCCGATGAGCAATATATTGAAGTGATGACGACGAATGGTCGTTGCTGGCTATTTGGGGATCATTGGCGAATGTATGGTGGTATGATGGTAGCCGTGCTTTGTCCTAGCACCAATGCTGCTGATGTGCATGTGGTGACGACGGATGGACATTGCTAAGGATTCGGGGATCACAAGTGGTTACATGGCGGTGCGGTAATAACCGTGCTTGGTCCTAGCACCGATTCCGTCAATGTGCAATATATTGAAGTGGCGACGGAAGATGGTCGTTGCTGGGTGTTTGGGGATCATGGGTAAATGCATGGTGGTTCGGCAGTAGCCATGCTTGGTCCAAGCGCCGATGTACAATATATAATGTATTGAAGTAGCGACAATATTTTCAAGTTAGTTAGTTAGTACGAGTTCACTCATGCTGCGGAATAAGTTTCCGACTAAATTATCGCATTTCGCCCGAACCCTTATTGGGAATAGTAAGGTAGTTTGTTGGGTTGGTGGGTGATTTGCTAGTGTACATTTTTGGTGGCGATGGATGATGGTTAAGCGACAGATTTTGATGAGAAAAGAATGAATAAGGGTCGGGTAGGAGTTCACTTCGTTGTTAGGTGCTAGAACTAATTTCGCCAATTTGCAATGAATGCAATTGGCATAAACGGGCCATTGTCAGTTAATGAACATTAGTTCTTTGTCATAACACCAATGCAGCTATGTACAATGTATTAAGGTGGTGATGACGCATGGTTATTGGTGGTTGTTTGGGGACCATGGGCAAATGAATGGTGGTAAGGCTGAACCCATGCTTTCAATATCTTGAAATTGCGACGACGGATGGTCGTTGGTGGGTATTTGGGTACCATGGGCGAATGTATGGCGGTTCCGCAGTAGACGTCATTGGTGCTAGCACTGATGCTTTCGATGTGCAGTGCATTAAAGTGGCGATGACGGATGATAGCTTATGAATTATAAGAGATCTTGAGCGAAAACCTGATGGTGTGGCAGTAACCTTCCTTGGTCCTAGCATCCAAGTTATCAACGTGCAATGTATTGAAGATGCGACGACAAATGGTCGTTGCTGCCTTTTTGATGATGAATGGTGTTCGATGCGTATTTTGGGATCACGGGCGAACGCATGGTATTTCCGCGCTAACCATGCTTCCTCCTAGCACCGAGGCTGCCGATGTGCAATATGTTATAGTGGCGTTGGTGCATATTTGGGGATCATGGGTGAATGCATGGTGGCTTTACGGTAGCCATGCTTGCTCCTGGTATCGATACCACTCATGTGCAATGTCTTGAAGTAGCGATGATGGTTTTTGGGTCGTTGGGGATCATGGCCGAATAAATGATGGCTCGGCGGTAGCCATTCTTTGTATAAGCACTGATGCCACCAATGTGGAATATATTGAAGTGGCGACGATGAATGCTTGTTGGTGGGTTGTTGATGAATATGAATGAATGCATTATGGTTCGGTGGCAGCCGTCTTTGGTCCTAGCAACGATGCTGTCGATGTACAATGTATGGAAATGGTGACGACGGATGATGGGTTAAGAGGCATTGGGGATCCTGGGCGGATGCATGGTGGGTTGGCGGTCGCTGTGCTTGCTGGTAACACCAATGCCACCGGTGTACAGTGTATGAAAGTGGTGAAAACGGATCATGGTTGGGTGGTCGTTGGTCATTATGGACAAGTTCTTCATGGTTCTGAGTCCTGTGTCTTAGCACCGATGTTGCCGATGTACAATGGATTGAGGAAGAAATAATGGATGAGAGCTTGAGGATGCTTGATGATCATAAGCGAATGTATGATGGTCCGATGGCAGGCGTCCTTGGTGTTCATACTGATTCCAGTGATATGCAATCAATTGAAGTGGTGAAAACAGATGATATTTCGTGGGTGGTTGATGATCAGAGCTGAAAGTTATTGTATTTGCTTACAGCCTGAAAATATTCAAGAGTAAGGGAACTGTTGCCCGTTCATGAACACTAGTTAGGTATGTTGTGGGGTAAGTGGTAGTGATGGAGAGACACTTTCATAGGATGTCGTATAAAATAATATAAATAGAATTGATGAGATGATAATAACTTCATTTTCTAGATCAAATTGATTTTATGAGCATATTATATTAATATTTAATAAATTGATACTAACACAGTGATTTAGGTAGGATTAGCAGTATGATACTAAGCTATATTTGAGCAAACACAAGCTAATTATCACTGTGATAGAGCCTTATTTGTATTCTCTATATATTTGAAAGCAAGACGTTTCACTTTTGTCGGGCGTGTAGTCTACACGCATTTTATTCTTTTGTAACTTTTATAAGCTTTTTTTGCTTAGCAGCAATATCTTTTTCTATATTAGATATGGTTTCCGAAGTATTCAAAATATTTAAAACAGAATTTTTTACAATGCGAAGAGTGTGAGCTTTCTCACACAGCTGAGAAATATCATTAGAAAGACTTTCTTGAACTGGCTTAGCATAATTATTTGTTTGACGTTCTTTTGTTGCATCAGGTTTATCATAGATATTCTTAATTTTTTCAGCTGCAATTAAATATATAATGAGCTGTAGTTTAAATGATAATTTTTTTCTAACATTTTAATATTTCATTAAATAATTAGAAGATATCTTATATTCAACAACATTACTTTCGATGTCGATTCGTTTAATTCTACAGAATCTGAGGAATAAGCTCTTGCTTGAAGTGATGACTTTTCATTTAAATCAGTTTTTGATACCTGAAAAAACAGCATCTATAATGAGCTCACTTGTCTAAGAAATTGCGGATTACAAAAATTGTTTATTGTTCCATTATTTGTCATTGAATTCTACCTCGCAAAAAAGTATAACTATGGGAAAAAAGTAATGAAAACTCTTTTAAAAATGGATATGTACTGACTTACCGGTGACTGGAAAAATTTAAGAAAATTGTTAGCTTTATTAGTACTTTGTTCTTTCTTAAAGGATATAATAAGCTCGTCATCGCGTAACTGCAGTACATGAGCAGTCTTATTCTCTCTCATTTCGCTGCTTTCCATATGATACTTAATTATTTTAAGCTGGATACTGCATTCACGTTTTGGTGCGTCTCAAAATAAACTGATCGTAATTTTGCATACAATTCATGCAATTTACTTGATTTGTACTCGTCATCGGGATTATTAGTACCACTTTTATTAGACGTAACATTGAAATCACTCACACAATCACACACCCACATACAATCAATAAATTGTAATTAACAAGTCTTTTTATTACTCGAAGAAAAGATCTGAAAAACTTAATGTAATGTAAAGTTTAGATTGAAGAACGTCAAAGTACTATTCACAGAAAGAAAATACTCTGATGCCTGCAGTGACTAATAAAGAACGCAAACACTCAAAAACTCGTAAAATAGACATATCAGAATTTTCACCGATATCAAGTGGGTAGCACATGCTAGCGGCGTATCACGGTAAAAAGTCATAGATAACCTCTCGTCGAAAACGCGGTTAAATTGAAACTTTTAACTGGTCGATGTACTTAGAAAGTTAATTTAATTTCTTAATTTAATTGCTCTATTTAAATCATGATGGTGTTAGATAACGCTTATGTAAACTACGTACCCTCCATAGCATAAAAATATCGTAACATTTCATAAATCTTCACGCATACTCTTTAAGCGTCATGTAATATGTGAGCGATGAAGCTCATTTCTGGCTCAATGGCTTTGTTAATATAAAATTAGTACAATACAGTAGCAATTTTCCTAAAGAACAATAGATGCCAAAACTAAAATTTGTGAAAAAGCTTATTAGTGAAATTTCATCAACGTTTCATTGCTGAGAATATTCAAAAAGATTATATAGAGAATCCCCTTGTATAAGGTTGTATCCCTTAAATCTACTTCTCATCGAGCAAGCCTAGTTGAGTAAAATGATTTGTCTGACAAGATCTTTTGACCACTTCACTACGGGCGCTGACTATTGTCAAACGACCAAGATGATTCCGCATAGCCAAGCGTTGGGTATAGTCAACAGCAATGATGCGAAGGTGGATCGCTACCATGAAGTCAATGTACAGCATAAAATATTGTGCAAGCTATGAGTGTCAGCTGTGGGCATGGTTGCTTGTCACGTGAGCGTCATACCGAAATGGTTAACCTTCTTCTGCTTCTCAGCACTACAGCTTCTCTCGGGCTTCGCTTTCTGCAAAAAGGACCTCCAACCGTCTCGGCCCATTGACCGCATTCTTCGATTTTGAAATCCGAGAAGCGATGAACTGTCTTCGTCGACCGAGTCAGACTAGTGCTTTCTTGGTCTCCCCAGTAGCCTCCGCCCTTCAGTTCTCCCAACGAATACTTTTTGGGTATTCTTTGTTTATCCATACAATTCACGTGGACAGCCCATTGCAGAACCCACAGTCTTACAATTGTTGAGACCCCCGGCTTGTCAATAATCCCATACAGCTCATGGTTGAATCGAATTTGTCATTGTTTTCAATCTAACTTCACTCCAAGCATTCGTCTCAAGACCCGTCTCTTGAAGCCATTTAATATATTTGCGAATGCTTGCGTTAGGGCCCATGTTCCACACCCATAGCATAGCAAATGTCTTATCACAGATTTGTATACTTGCTGCCATCGCCAATATCGTGCGGGATCTTGCATTTTGCATTGAAAGTCGTTGGTGGATCACTGCGCGTGTTATTTTGTGCATTTGCCTACTAAATACCCCAAAATAATTTCAGAAAATACCGTCAAAGTGAATACCATTCATTCTGCTACAGTTTTGTGCAAAAGAAGCTAGTTTGATAAGCATTTTTGTAATGAGAATAATATTGTACTATTATGATAATTGTATGCATGTATAAACTTGATATGGTGAAACAATTTCAAAAGGAATAAAAACAAAAATTGAAGAATCGGAGAAAAAAGTGAAATATGGAAAACCGATAAGAGAATGTGTGTCTGAATCTTTCCTAGCAATCGCATTTTACAATATATTTCGATTTGCACACAAATCAACAAGTTTCTAAGTGAGGCCTTACTGTAGATTGAGATTAAAATTTGAAAACAAATATTAACAACATGTTGTGTCACAGATTTTATTGTTAACAACCTCACCCCCCCAACAACGAGCACCAGTTGGAGGAGTGGATGAGTACCCTTTTGTTTGTTTATATTTACAATCAGTAATTTTATGCTTTTATATAAAAATATTCTTTACATATTATTTGAGTTATTATTGTAACACCATTTTCGTCAAATTATATTGATCTAATTTACTACATTTTTAATTATAAAAAAAACATATTTTGCTTTCGAAATACTGGGTAGAGACCTTCCGCTTTGCAATAGGTGTAATATCCAATATTTTTGTTCGCATTGGCCGTTGAAGCATGTTGAATGGAAATACATTTGTTATAACGAATAAGCAAATAATAATGTTGGAACAGAGAAATTTCAAACTCGGTCTTGTATCCGCTTTGAACCTTGACCGGATAGGGGACCCTGTTGGCTGGTCCCTCCACTTTTAGGTAAATTTCTCGAGAGAAATTTATCTATTGCGGAGAGTATCATATATATATATATATATATATATATATATATATATATATATATATATATATATATATATATATATATATATATATATATATATATATATACGAGTATATATATGGGATATAACGAAATTTTTGACCACGCTAAAGGTTGCAATTTTGCTCCGATTTTCACCAAATTTTTAGGAAAGGTGTATTCGTTAAATATCTTGGTTACGTTCGTGAACCAGCTAGATCGGTCCGGCAAAAACAAAATGGCGCCATTTCAGACGAAAAATCGTGATTTCTGTTCTGACCAAAGTATAGCTCCAATTTGGATGAAATTTGGTAAAAAGGTCTTTTGAAATTAACATAACTATTTGAGCTACGTAAGCCAAAAATCTATCACTTTTGTGTGGTAACCAATGTGAAATGTGTATACACCAAATGTGAGAAGGGTGAAACCAGTATAAATATGTTTATAACAATTTATTACCCGCCGATTTTCAATATGTGATCTATACGTGTGGAATTCAATTTAATTCGCAAAATATTTGCGCCTCTATGAAAGGTCTCCAAATACAAACGGCAGCAGATTCTTATTGTTAATAAATACCCATGTAGTGCTACAAAAATTGCAGTAAGAAGTCCAGTAGTAGGCAAGATGAATCTTTTTCGAACCCTTACGCTATGTACGAGAAATTTACCTTTCCGGCTGGTGCTGCCAACGGGAATTTTTTCTTTGTTGCTGCAGGTGCTCTTGCAGGGAAAGTTTTATATGAATTAGTCATATAACACTTTAACATAAATCTGAATTTTTCTTTTGTAGTGTTTTGTACAAAAATACAAAGCCCTATTGCAATCACGACCTGTGTCCGTCTGTCCATCCGTCTATATGTCACAGCACTTTCCGTCTGTACGTCACAGCACTTTTTCTCCGAAACTATAAAAGCTACAGCCATGAAACTTTGTGGAAAGGTCAAAAGTGGTGACTTCTTGAGAGTTAATGAGATCTTTTCAAAACAAGTCTTAAAATTGTCCTTCAGTACCACGAGGGGCAGAGAAAGGAGAAATGTACAAACTTTTTGCGTACCCCCTCCCGATTGGGCACCTTTCATCCAAAAAATCTGAAAAAAATCATGAATGTAGCCTATTATGAGAAGTCAAAATTCACCCAACTTTGGTATCGTAGTAATAGTATGATTTATCGATTTTACATTTTCTTGAATAAAATCTTAACGGTACCTTTAAATGTAAGAAATTTAGTATACAAATGAGTATTTATAAGATTGACCGGTCCTAAAAGTTTCACAAAGATCAAACAGTAGTTAACGAAGTTATAGCGGCTTGAATTTTCCTGTATTATGTACTGTGGAATAATATGCGCTGTATTTTTTTTTGTGGTAGGGAGGTGAACGCCCGCCGAGTCTGGCAGTGTGGGACTCCCATGAAGGATACCCTTGGACTACCCACTAAACGCCTCCCCTGTCAATCTGAGAACCTAGCCTTGAACCGTTTGACACATTACTTTGGGCTAAGCCTCATTTCTCTACGCGTTTAGGCGCCACCGGGCTGCAGGGATCCCTTTTCCAACGGAAGGAGGGGAAGGGAGAGGGATTTCTAGAAAAGAGACCCCTCCGCCCTGGACGTCTCCAGTCTTAAGGACTGCCCGAGCGTAATGTGCCACACAGTTCCATTTGTCAACGGATGTGAGCATCTCTCCAGTGAGTTCATCCGAAGAGAGATCTCCCATTTCTTCAATGAGGTCACCACGCTGCCTTTCCCACCTCTTGCATACAAAAAATGTGTGGTAGGCATCATCGACCTCTCCAGCACAGAATATGCAGTCAGGAGACGGTGACTTACCAATCTTGTGCAGGTAAGACCGAAAGTATCCATGTCCACTCAGTAGCTGAGTTAGATAGAAGTCAGTCTCACCATGCCTTCGATTGAGCCACGGCCTCAGGCCACCAATAAGGCGTGCGGTCCACCTACCTTTTGTATCGCTCACCCAGGACTGTTGCCAATCACTGAGTGAGCGTTCTCGTTCTTCATGAGCGACAGCATCTCTGTCGCATTCGTTCCTCCGCAGGTAGATTCTGCGGTGCTCCTTGGCAAGGAGGGCAATGGTTATCACTCCTGCGATGACCAGCACTGCCGACTCCGAGACAGTCCGATATGCAGATGCAATCCGCAGTGCTCCCCGTTGCTGCACCTGTGCCAAGCGCCTTCGATACAGCCCTTTGTTGAGAGCCTCACACCATATCTCCGATCCGTACAACAGCACAGATTGTACTGCACTCATCAGAAGTCTCCTTCTTGATGAGGTGGGACCCCCTATGTTGGCCATTAGCCGGCTGAGGACCGAAACACTCGCTGCAGCCTTGTCAGCTATTGCTCTGATTTGCTCGGAGAAACGCATCTTCGAGTCGATCAAAATGCCCAGGTACTTCACTGCTAGTTTAGTCTCAACGAGTGCTTCCCCAATGTTGATCATCCTTACTCTAGGGATTCTCTTCTTTGTCAAGATGACTACTTAGGTTTTCTCCAAAGCTAGGCTGAACCCCCGAGCAGTCATCCAGTCCCTCACTCGGCGCATTAGCATACCCAGTCTGAGTTGCGCTTGTTCAACAGTGCGTCCCGCAACTAGCGTCGCGACATCGTCTGCATAGCCGATCAAGCGCGACTCATCCGGCAGCTCCATTCTCAGTAGCCCGTCGTACGTGATGTTCCACAGATCTGGGCCAAGGATGAAGCCTTGTGCAACACCCGATGTAACTTCCATCCTCCGCCGACCCTCCTTCGTCTCATAGAGCAGACTCCGGTCTGTCAGGTAGTTCTTCAAAATCCGCATCAGATATTCTGGAACTTGAAAAGAGTTTTCCAGTGCTTCCAGAATATCCGCCCATCTAGCGGAATTGAAGGCGTTTCTGACGTCAAGCGTCACGAGCAACACAACCCTTTTGTTTGACTGGCAGTGAGCCTCCGCTCTTTGGACCGCGCTCACTACTTCCGCTATCGCGTCAATAGTGGAGCGACCTGCTCTAAAACCATACTGCCGTGGAGATAGGTCCCCGGCAGAACGGACCGCGTCAGTGAGTCTTCCCTTGATGAGTTTCTCGAGCACTTATTCAGCCGTGTCTAGCATACATAACGGGCGGTAGGCAGACGCTGTATTACTACGGAAACATATGGCTTTGGAACAATATGTGCTTTTTACCGATACAGACACTACAGGCTTGTTGAGATTTGCATGAAAGTTTCAGGAATGATAGGTATCATGAATATCTTTGAGAATTGGTTCAGCTAATGGTATCAGTAATCGTAAAACAAAATGGTGGCTGTTTTAAATGCAAAGATTTAATAATTTTGAGTTATTTTTTCCCAACTTCAACATTTAAAGAGTATGCTTTTAACGCTTGATTCAATTTAATGAATGACTGAAGATGAGTACCTACAATTAATACTCATATGTGAAACAAATCGAGGAAGTAGGAGAAAGCACCGAACAGAAGGGCTTTGTAACCATTCTTGGATTAAAAAAAAATTTCCCGATGCAATGAATAGATGATTACAGTATAGGGGAGTAGCCCCTGAAAAAAAATTTCACCAAAGGTTGCCGATATGAGAATCAAATGAAAGGTCTTTATAAGAGTTTTCAAAATAGTTCTTAAACTGACAGTTTTTGCTTCAGTAGGGGCACAAGGGAACGAAAAATCTGTTACCCTCTCACGATTGGGCACCTGGGACCTAAAAAATCTGAAAAAAGTTATCAAGAGAGATATTTATGAATACAACTATAACAAATGCCTCAGAACTCGAAATTCGATCAACTTTGTTAACAACAGTATGATCTTTGAGTTTCGCATTCTGTCCAAAAAAATCGAATGGATGCCTTTGAACCCATTAAAATTTGATATTTAAGTAGCCTTACATAAGGTCCTAATACTCTGTAAGTTTGATGACATTCGTATCATATTCAATGAAGTTGTATCCATTTGAACATTCTCCAATTTCAACAACAATAACACACTATTTTGGTATTTTATGGAATTTTCATCGAACCAAACACTGCAGTTTTGATTTGATCTTCTTAAGATTTTCAAATAAGATCGATGACATAAATGCTTTTGGGATTTCATGATTTGAGTAAATGCTTTTGGGATTTCATGATTTGAGTAATTTTTGTTTGTTGAAAATGAAGAAACAAAGGATTTTCTTTTAAACGAGCAAATCTCTTTGACATGTTTCTTGATTTTATTCGTTGCTGGTGATTGCATTTTGTAATTGAAGTACAAAATCGTTCTGACTTGAGCATATGTCTGCACCCAACTTGTTTGCTTTTATGGGTAAAGTTCATACGAATTATTTTTGTCTAAATTTTTCATTTAAGTGGAAAATAACTGGCCACATCTACAATGGAATAAACACTTCGTTGTGAGTGATTCAAGGAATACTTTTGGTGTAGATAAATTGGCTTCATTATAAAGTCGATTCGAAGCTCATTTAAGTTGGCCTGAAGTTTCGATTAGGGCTACTTCTATAGAATAGTACTTACATCAAGTAACTTGAAAATTTCGAACGAAATTTTTCACAGACTTGGCTAGTTAAATTCAAATTCAAATATGATTGATCGATTCAATCGTTATAAATTGTATGAAAACGTAATGCAAGTTTTAAAACATAATACTCAAAAACTTGATGGCCCATATGGGATTATAAATTTGAATAGTATTTAAACGAAAAATTATCCACAGCAAAACAATATCAAATGTCATCAAATGGGGATCCCTAAAAATATAGGGTTATCTATTTTACGCTTGGGAGAGTTAAGCTGAAGAAAACACATAAAATATTCAGATGGAAACAAATTTTTTTATTCAATAAAACCTTACCATCATACGTGAAACACAACATCATTCAAATGTCCTCCACGGGACTTCTTACAGGTCTCAATCCTTTTGAGGTAATTTTCAATGACTTTTCAGCACATTTCCGGCAATATCTCGGCCATAACGTCACGAATATTGGTATTCAATTGCTCAAGATTTTGAGGATTGTTCGCGTGAACACGATCTTTTGCCCCATAAAAAGAATCCAAAGGTGTTAGGTCGCAGGATCTTGCGGGCCAATTGACATCACACAATCTCGAAACTATGCGTCCTGGAAATTTCTCTTGCAAAAGTGCTCGATTAGCCTGTGTTCTGTGGCTTGCGGCTCCGTCCTGTTGAAACTACATGTTCTCCAGATCATAGTCTTCAATTTCTCTCCAAAAATAATCGGTTAACATCCGTCCATAGCGGTCAGAATGGACTGTAATGTCCTTGATAATTTTCAAAAAAATACGGGCCAATAACACCACCAGACCATAATGCACACCAAATGGTCACTTTTTCCGGATGCAAAGGCCTTTTTGCGATGACCTGAGGATTTTGAGAGCCCCATATGCGGCAATTCTGTTTATTTACGTAACGTCATCACTAAAGAAAATTTTGTTCGAAAAATCGTTTTCAATGGCTTGTTGTTCAATCATCCAACTCGCATACATTCTGCGTTGTGTATGGTCTTGAGTGAGTTGGATTTTCTACGAGTGGAGATGCAAATCCAAATTCAAAAACCGACACAATGAGCTGTAAGACAAGCCCAAATGTTGAGCACGGCAGGGAATCGACAAATTCGGGTCTTCCTCCACACTTTGAGCAACAGACCTTGAAATATCAATAACCGATCCAGTCTCTTTAAATTTTCTCACTGTGTTCGAAATTGTTTGCTGTCGGTCGATTATGTCGACTGTAATCGGCTCATGAAGCCCTTAATGTTGATACAGCAAAATCATCATTCTTATAGTAAAATTTAATAATTTTAACGCGTTCTTGGAACGTTAAACGATCCATATCTCTAAATGGCAAACCTTCAGCTAAAAAAACACGCTTTGGAGGACATCTTATTCTGACAGATGTAAATGGCAGGGTTATACTTTTCTATCACGAAATGGATAACCCTGTATTATCGTTTGGTTGACAATTAAAGAATAAACCAACCAACTCTATTAAAAATTTACATTGTATAATGCATAACAAAACAGTGAACACTTAGCTTATATTCAAATATATGCTACTCTTACTCTCGTCAGATTCAAGAAAAGAACATTGTTTCATCCTCATACAATCTTTCACAATATACCTAGGCGGACCGTTGAAACTCATCTCCTATCCTAATAAAATATATATCAGAATATACTAACCCTAATGTTGAAACTTTCTCTAATTTTTGAAAAAAAATTGCTAATACAAACAGACAAAACTAACACTATATGCAGTAATAATGAGCTGAAACTCAAAACAATGTAACAAAAAACACAAGCCATGATTAGTTGTGAATAGTTTCGACATAGTCTGATCAGCCTCAATGAACCTAGCAAATGAGTATCTTCATTGGATTTGTTGGCCTCTGGTCCGTCTATATGTACCTACATAAAAGTTGATTCATTATGAGTGTACGATTCTAAAATCATCAAATTCAAATTTAATATTTCAAATCAATTTACTTCAACAATCTACAATCATAAAATTCGAAAGAAAAAAAGTTAATTCAGCGAAAAATAAAATTCAAGTAAAATCTCAAGCTAAATCAAAGAATCACATTGTAACACAGTCAATTCAAGTGAAATAAGATCCACTTAGAAACTATTTCCAGACATAAACATTTAAATGCTCGCTTGCATATTCTTTCAAGCGAAACGTGATTCACTGGAATTGGTTGTGATAAGAGTTGAAGAAAGATTATGATTAATAAGCATAAAATTATTATAAATTCTCTAGACAGTTGTGAAATAAAGTTAGTTGTTCATTGCAACTCATGGGGTTTTTATGTCATCGAGAACTAGAGGTTCAAGTGCCTCTTAGTTTTCATTAAATGGTAAAAAGGGAACAAGTTCAAGTGCTTGGTTCCAAATCAGTCTTAGCAAGTTCAAGTGCTTGATTAAGACAATTCATACTAACTCTCATCGTAGTTCACAGGTTAAAGTGCCTGTGAACTAATAGGAAAATCAGTCTTAGCAAGTTCAAGTGCTTGACTAAGACAATTCAAATTGATGGGAAATATTCTTATTATCACCTAGTCCATGTGCTAGCGTGATATATGTGTGATTTTATCACACATCAAATAAGAATATTTACTCTAACTAGACCAAGTTCAAGTGCTTGAGATCTAGGTTGGCGTGAAATATTCTATCCAAGTTCCAAGTGCTTGGATAAGATATTTTACTTACTTAGAGTCTGCATGATATCACCCAGTCCATGTGCTGGAGTGATATGTAATTACCCTCATTCAATATCGTCGGTAGTTACAGGTTAAAGTGCCTGTTAACTAATTTCAACGTTTTTATCTGCGGTTATAGTTACAGGTTAAGGTGCCTGATAACTAAGTTTTCGCGATATCACCTAGTTAATGTTCTAGGGTGATAATCATTTTATACATTTTTCTGGTGACCCCGACGTGATCCCCTACTGACTGTTGTCTCTATAATAGATTTTGAGTGTTGTGTATTGACATTTTTAAATGCCCCTGACATGAAAAAGGTTATGAAAGTGAAAGATTAAAGGATAAAACATTAAATTCATGAAGTTTGAACAATCAGAATCAAATTATAAGTGACCTGCCATTGATAAAATTGTTATGGACCTTGTGAAGGATTTGAGTGTAAAACATTTAAGCTACATTTGTTGAACAATTAAAATTGGAAGTGAGGAGTGAATTTGGGGAACATTTAAGTTGAAATTAATTAAAAATTAAAATGGAGGATTACGCAGCAAGGCAGCTTGAGGTGGGACGTGAAATCCAGCGGATCATAACTAATTTTAAGAAGGACGGCCCGGATAGAAAAAAGACCACCGAGTATTATGAATCCAGAAAAGGGCAGCTGATGGATTCATGGATGCAGTTCGAGGAAGTGGACAACAAAATCAGAGAGATATGTCCAGTGGCCACGGATCACGAGTATTTTAAAAAGGAGTACTACAAGGAGATCAGTGACTTGGTCCAACGTTATATGAACATTTTCGATGAAGCATTGGCTAAGGGAGTAGGAAAGGATGTAGATTATCTATCGAAGCCAGCAAGCTCAAAGCCAACGATTGATACCGAGGAAAATGAAGTGACTCCGATGATTCGCAAACAAAGGGCCATGATGGGCTCTCTGCAGCGTTTATTATCCCGACTATCTAAAGGCGTCGAGGATCGTGCTAAAGAGTATCTTGAAGTTCAGCGAAAAACATTATCCCGGTTGTGGCAACAAGTAGAGGATTTGAACTACGCCATTTATGAACTTGCTGAAGATCCCGAGAATTATGGCTATAACACGACTGAGTATAGTAGCATTGAAGATGCGGCGAGAGAGCAGCTGGCATTACTAGGCGAACAGACGCAAGGTTACGAAATTAAAGCAACACCGCCAACAACAGTAAACTTGCCAAAAATAACAATTACAAAGTTTGATGGGGACTATTTGAAATGGCCACAGTTCTCGGACATGTTCTCCGAAATGATCGACAAGCAGCCTCTTTCGAAGATACAAAAAATGTGGTATTTGAAATCGAATGTGACGGGAGAAGCCGAAAGACTGATTGGCCATTTAACAATGACAGAGGGAAATTATGATACGGCTTGGACTACAATGAAGGAAAGATACAACAACAAACGAGTCCTGACATCTGCCCTCATACAAAAGATGCTGAGTCAACCTAATTTGCCTTCCGAGGGTCAGTCTGCAGCGGCCATACGCACGTTCCATGATACCTTGCACGAAGGTTTACTTGCCCTACAAAATATTGGAGTACATACTGCTAATTGGGACCCGTTGATTTTACACGTATTATCAAAGAAACTCGATCGCCAAACCCATATACTCTACGAACAATCAATACAACAGCCTCGAGAAAATCAAACAATTTCCTCTTTTTTAAGCTTCTTGGAGTATAGGTTTCAATCATTGGAAGCCATTGGCAAAAAGGAAAAACATTCAACCGTAAAAACATCGGCTTCAGCAGCAAGTAAACCTGAGATGATATGCAAATTATGTAAGGCCCCAAACCATGGCCTGTATGCATGTAAGAAGTTTCTGGAGATGGCAGCTTCGGAACGTTTACACTTCGTACAGAAGAACAATTTCTGCATCAATTGCTTGAAAACAGGTCACAAATATAGCGCGTGTTCCTCACGACCATGCACCAAATGCCAGAGGAAACATAACACATTGCTGCACCTGGAATCCTCAGCGATAAAGGGTATTAACCAAGGCCAACTGGAGAAAAGGGGATCAGAGATGCAGCAATCAAATAACAAACAGATGACATCATCTGCTGTAACAAGTATGACATCTTCAGACATGACCAATGACAGTGGCTATATATTGCTTGGCACAGCAAGAATACTCTTGACGGCAAACAATGGGAGAACGCTCGAATGCCCGGCGTTGCTGGATTCAGGGTCACAAATTAACCTTGTCACAGAACGAGTGATGAAGCGGCTCAAGGTAACAGCGTTGCCATCGTTCTTGACTATCGAGGGAATTGGCAAAGAGAAACGGGACACTAACCGTCGAGTCAATCTTAGCATGAAATCAATGGGCGGACAATTTGAAGCACGTTTGGAAGCATTTGTGCTACCATCGATAGTCTCTAGGCAGCCAGCACAAGCAATCGATATTACCACATGGAACATACCTGATAACATCACCTTGGCTGATAACAGTTTTAATCATCCAAATGGGATCGACGTTCTCCTTGGTGCGGAGTTCTTTCATCAAATGTTAGAGCCCGGACAAATATGTTTAGGCGATGGAAGGCCAATACTTCAAAATACGGTCTTTGGCTGGGTGTTGTCTGGAAAAATCGATGCACAACCAACAAATACGTCAACGTGTGCTGTACTTACAGCTGAGGAAGAAGCAAGAGTTGCAATATTGGAAAGGTTTTGGAAATTGGAAGAGGTCAACGAGTCAAAGCAAGCGCTTACATCTGCAGAAAGACATTGTGAAACCCATTTCACCCAAAATACAGTTCGAACCTCATCTGGACGATTCATGGTAAAACTTCCTTTCATAGAGAACCCAACAGCTCTGGGGAATTCAAGACTCATCGCAGAAAACAGATTTCATGCCTTGGAAGCACGCTTATCAAGAAAAGAAGGGATTAAACAACAATATGTAGAATTCATGAAGGAGTATGAGTCTTTAGGACATATGTCACGAGTTGATCCTGAAACCATTACGAGTACACATTATTACATCCCGCATCACTATGTTCTGAAGCCGGAAAGCAGCAGTACGAAACTCCGGGTAGTATTCGATGCATCGACAAAGACATCTTCAGGATGTTCTCTGAACGATATTCTGCATTGTGGCCCAACAATTCAAGACGACTTATTCACGATTTTGAGTCGATTTAGGTTGCCCAAGTACGTTTTCACTACAGATATACACAAGATGTATCGGCAGATTCTTGTACACCCAGACGATCGCAGATTCCAACTGATTATCTAGAGAGAGGACCCCAGCCTTCCTCTGCAATATTTTACTCTTAACACAGTAACGTATGGCACCAGATCTGCCCCTTACTTAGCCATAAAGTGCCTGAAAAAATTGGCAGCTGAAAATGCAACAAAATACCCATTGGGAGCTAAAGCACTAGAAGTCAATTTTTACGTGGATGACGGTCTATTCGGATCTGATTCCTTGTCCTCCGCCATTGAAACTAGACATCAGCTAACCACAATACTGGAGACAGCAGGGTTCAAGTTGCAGAAGTGGTGCGCAAGTGATTCCAAATAACTAGTAAATGTGCTGATAGAGGACAGAGAAATTGACTTGGATTTCGACGATGAAAGCCAGGAATCAGTGAAAACGCTTGGAATAATGTGGTCTCCAAAGAAAGAGGACAGCTTCTTTATTAAAGTAACATTGCCAATAACCCGTCAGATGACAAAAAGAACGATCACCTCTGAACTGGCTCAAGTCTTCGATCCTCTTGGAATTCTATCACCGGTAATAGTGACAGCAAAGATTTTGATGCAGGAATTGTGGCAGCTTGATATTTCCTGGGACCAAAGTGTGCCGGCGGAGATTGAAAATCGATGGGTTGCTTTTCGAGAGGAACTACCTACCTTGAGGAAGGTGCTGATTCCTCGTCATTGCTACTCGCAGCAAACAACAAGAACAATACAGCTTCAAGGGTGGCACCGATCAAACGACAAACTCTACCAAGACTCGAGCTATGTGCTGCAATGTTAAGTACACTTTTGGCTTCAAGAGTTCAATCCGAACTGAATTACAAGGACATCAAAACATATTTTTGGACTGACTCAGAAATAGTCTTGGCATGGATAAACTCGACATCATCCTCGTACCACACGTTTGTAGCAAACCGAGTGGCTACGATTCAGGAGCACTCATTACCTGAACAATGGAAACATGTTAAATCAGAAGATAATCCAGCTGATTTGCTATCCCGAGGTGTCTCTCCAAGGAATTTCCAATCACGTAGCTTGTGGTTCTATGGACCATTTTTTCTGCATGGTAACGATGTAGGTTGGCCGTCGCTACCAATTCATGAACTCAATATAACAGGAGACATGGAAAGGAAGCAGAAAAAACCTACAGTAACAGTGAATGCAATCACTGAAGCAGATGGAATCATATATTCAATTAACCACGGAAATAAATTCAAAACATTACAACACATAATAGCATATGTGTTACGATTCTCGAAAAACTGCAAGGTTCATGAAGGGGTTGCTCGGCCTAAGGACGTTGTATTGGACACGGAAGAGTTAAGCAATGCATTGACTGTTATAGTGCAACAGATTCAACGATCGGATTTTCAAGATGAAATCAAACATCTTCAGAAGGGTAATCAAGTGGCCAAAACAAGTTCGGTATCAAATCTGGCTCCGTTTCTCGATGAAAGGGGAATCATTAGAGTTGGAGGTAGACTTGAATCATCGCTATTGGACTACGATGCAAAACATCCAATGCTCCTCCCGTATAACGACCCAATAGTCAAACTACTATTCAGAATGATTCACGAAGAAAACTTTCACTGCGGACCCCAAACCTTATTATCCATCAGTCGCCAACGGTTTTGGACCATAAAAGGGAAAATCATGGCACGGTCAATTGTACAAAAATGCGTAACATGTTGCAGAGCCAAGCCAAAATTGATGAACCAAGTCATGGGAAATCTTCCACATACTCGAGTGCAGCCAGCTCGCCCGTTTCTGAACACAGGAGTAGATTTTTGTGGCCCAGTATGGGTGCATTTCAAAATACGTGGAAAAAGGCCTCAGAAGGCATACATTGTTGTTTTCTGTTGCTTCGCAACAAAGGCTGTTCACATGGAACTAGCGACAGATTTGACCACAGAAACATTTATTGGAGCATTGAAGAGATTCATCGGAAGGCGAGGTCATTGTGAAAAACTGTACTGTGACAATGCAACTAATTTTGTTGGTGCTAAAAATCAATTGAAGGAACTAGAGCCAAGTATTTATTCCGGTAGCGCCCAGGATGCCATTAAAAACATGTGTAGCTCCAAAGGAATCCAATTTCATTTTATCCCAGCTAGAGCTCCGCATTTCGGAGGACTATGGGAAGCGGCAGTAAAATCTGCAAAACATCTGCTCGTAAGAAGTACGTCAAAGGCGTCATTAACATATGAAGAAATGGAAACCTTGATTATCGGAATCGAAGCCGTGTTAAATTCTAGACCCATTTCCCCCATGTCATCCAGTCCAAACGACCTTACCGCCCTTACTCCAGGACATTTCTTGATTGGAGAACCGTTGGTTGCGCAAGTCGAAAGGAAAGCTACGGAAGGGTCCAGTAGCAGCTTAGCTGAGAGATGGAAGCAAGTATCTGACATGAAACATGAATTTTGGAAAAGGTGGTCACGAGAATACCTCAATGAACTGCAATGTCGTCAGCGTTGGAAGGATAGGGTTCCAAATGTTAAATTAGATACGATGGTTATTCTACAAGAAGATAACATACCTCCTATGCAATGGCCATTAGGTAGAATTATGAAAATTTATCACGGCAATGATGGTGCAGTACGAGTGGTTGACGTAAAAACCGCCAATGGCATTAGGAGTAGACCCATACATAGGCTTGCACCCCTTCCGACAGATGATCCCTTCAGCCCTCAGCAACCAAATACCAAGGAGCAGAAGGATTCAGATCCCGATGAAAAAGATGAAAGAAAGCGCAAACCAACTACATCTTGTGAAATCGATCAACAACAACCATCAACATCCAGCACAGTTAGGGATAATACCGCCCCGGAACCAACAAGGAAGAGGGTGAAAGCAACCAAGGGATCACTCATTGCTGGCTTGTTTGTCGTTTGTCTGGCAACAATGGTGCGTTCGGAACCGATGGTTGTCAACAAACAGTTGAACCAAAAACTTGGACTGCACTTCGAACACATCGGAAGGGTAGCCCATATAACCAGTGAATGGAGGATAATGGTTTACTACAATCTATCAATTTATTGGCAAGAGATTAACTCCTTCGAGATGGGAGTCAATTCACTGAGGGCTCTTTGCAATAAGACAGAAAACAATGTTGGCTGCGATCATATAATCACTCAATTTGAACGGATGCAGCAAGATTTGCAGCTGGATAATAGCATGCTCTCCGTTAGACGCAAACGTCGGGGAGCCTTCAACATCATTGGTAATGTAGCTCACTCACTTTTTGGAGTGCTGGACTCAGAATACGCAGTTGAGATGGCAGCAACAATTGAAAACATTAAGTCCAATGAAAAACACATGTTAACGCTAGTAAGGAATCAGACTTCCATAGTAGATTCCACCATCAATATAATGAGATCTAATCAACGTAACACAGAGAAAAAGTTCGCACAAGTCGATGAAACCTTGAAATATATTCTGAATCAAATTAGTCATGACCGGTCTGATAATTATCAATCAAGGATAATGCAGGCATCAACAATCCTTTCTTTCCAACTCGTGATTGCCAACTTCGAACTAAACCGAATTCAATCTGCGATTATTGATGTCCTTACCGATACTCATCATGGAAAAATCAGCCCAATGCTGCTCTCACCTCAACAATTAGTCCAAGAATTCAAGCTAATTAAAAACAATTTGCCAGCATCTACCCAATTACCAATCGAGGAGACCGATATTCTACATCTGTGCAAATTGATGAAAATACAAGGCAGACTTGTGAAGAACTACCTTGTTGTTACCATCGGTGTGCCATTGGTCGATCAAAATAAATTTGATCTCTTCAGCGTTACACCCATACCAGTAAAACTAGGGAATACGTTGACAAGACTCAAATCAAGTCCATTTTTTGCTGTGAACGCACACCGTGACTCGTACTTCGCAATGTCAAAATACGAATTAAGCTTATGCCAGCTGATAAAGACGGGATCTCTCATTTGCGAAGACAAGGGTCTTATAAATCACCAAGGATCGTCGCCTGCATCTTGTGAATTGAGCCTCCTGTTATCTGAAGAACCTTTGTCGTGTGAACCAGAGAACGTCACTACTGCGTACAGTTGGACTCAATTACACAATAAAAATAAATGGATTTATGGACTCACATCACCTGTTCGGTTGCAAGCAGTTTGCGGGGACTACATTGACCAAATTCGCCTTAATGGATCAGGCCTGTTATCATTACAACCCAATTGTGTGATCAAGCATGATCTATTCACAATTTCTGGGGATGACATCAGATCGAACAACTTCAACTCATCATTTAATGGAACTAATATCGTAGTATCTATCCCATCAGACCCAAGTCAATCTTCAGCACCTAACACTAATAATACCTTCCGTCCATATATTCCAAACATTACAGAACTCAACAATTTGCAGAACTCATTGCCTACCGAAGATGACTTCAGCCTCGTAGAGGACGGTGCTAGTAGACAGATCCATTATGTCGTTCCTGGTTACCTTGCGCTGATCCTGATGTTGGTTTTTATCATCTACGTTGCTTGGACAAGGCGAGCAAAACTTACAAGCAGAAGAACTACCCCTACACCAGCTCCAAGGTCAACACTGCAGCCGGACAACACGGTTGTAGTTTCTTGAACGATGTTCAACGCGGGGAGGATATGTACGATTCTAAAATCATCAAATTCAAATTTAATATTTCAAATCAATTTACTTCAATAATCTACAATCATAAAATTCGAAAGAAAAAAAGTTAATTCAGCGAAAAATAAAATTCAAGTAAAATCTCAAGCTAAATCAAAGAATCACATTGTAACACAGTCAATTCAAGTGAAATAAGATCCACTTAGAAACTATTTCCAGACATAAACATTTAAATGCTCGCTTGCATATTCTTTCAAGCGAAACGTGATTCACTGGAATTGGTTGTGATAAGAGTTGAAGAAAGATTATGATTAATAAGCATAAAATTATTATAAATTCTCTAGACAGTTGTGAAATAAAGTTAGTTGTTCATTGCAACTCATGGGGTTTTTATGTCATCGAGAACTAGAGGTTCAAGTGCCTCTTAGTTTTCATTAAATGGTAAAAAGGGAACAAGTTCAAGTGCTTGGTTCCAAATCAGTCTTAGCAAGTTCAAGTGCTTGATTAAGACAATTCATACTAACTCTCATCGTAGTTCACAGGTTAAAGTGCCTGTGAACTAATAGGAAAATCAGTCTTAGCAAGTTCAAGTGCTTGACTAAGACAATTCAAATTGATGGGAAATATTCTTATTATCACCTAGTCCATGTGCTAGCGTGATATATGTGTGATTTTATCACACATCAAATAAAAATATTTACTCTAACTAGACCAAGTTCAAGTGCTTGAGATCTAGGTTGGCGTGAAATATTCTATCCAAGTTCCAAGTGCTTGGATAAGATATTTTACTTACTTAGAGTCTGCATGATATCACCCAGTCCATGTGCTGGAGTGATATGTGATTACCCTCATTCAATATCGTCGGTAGTTACAGGTTAAAGTGCCTGTTAACTAATTTCAACGTTTTTATCTGCGGTTATAGTTACAGATTAAGGTGCCTGATAACTAAGTTTTCGCGATATCACCTAGTTAATGTTCTAGGGTGATAATCATTTTATACAATGAGGTTTGATTTTCAATCGGTTTTTTTCGACAGAACATGCGTGACTCCTGTCGAACGATGATGTAATTTTTATTCAGTATTATTTGATAAATTGTCATGGGAGGACTTACACCGTTCTGTGAGAAACCCGCAACTTATGGTGTGCATCGTCGACCTGCTATGAGTGAATACATAAAACATGCTCGGATATATTTCCGCCTCATAACTGCAATAGTAGCGAGCATACAACACCTATGTACTCGCACTTCGCCAATGAAAATTAGCCATAGAAACACATGCGCAAGTAAATAAGCGAGCACTCAAGTGAACGAGAAAGTTCAACCCGCAATAATATTCACATCGTGAACGAACGGGGTGCTTCGAAGAGAGGCAAGCGGAAAGGAAAACCGAAAGTTCCGGCATAAACACTCTTTCGCTCAATGTCCCCAGTTTCGCGATTTCACCTCGAGAGATCGTGGGAAAGCCGAAAGCTTAAGCTGAAAGCACTCTTTTGAAGTCGAAATCTTAAGCGAAAAACACTCTTTCGCTCAATTTCCCCAGTTTCGCATATTCACCAGCCGAGCAAGCGAGACGAAGCGGGGAGGAAAAGCGTTCATGGAACGAGAGCTCACGTGTTCGGCTATTCAGCACCTTTAAAGAGAATTTAGGTTGAAAGCTCACGAAAGAACAGTATTTAAAGTTCTTTCGCAAAGCATTCGAGTGAGTATGTATTCAAATCCAGTAGTTTAATCGTACGTGCAATAACGCGATTCAAGTTCGAGTTCGAAGTGCTGTCCAGTATTCGACAAAATGGTGAGGGGTGAGGCGTTGGCTTGTGCTGCGGTCCTCAATCGGCCTTTTGGCGTTTCACGCCGTATGGCCACCCCGATCTATTAGCTCGTCCAATCGTTACCCTCTTCAGAATGGCTGGTAGTTGGAGTTTTAAATAATTAAATAATTGAAATTATATTTTTTGAATTCGATTGTAATGTAAGTGATTTAAAAAGAATGAACAATAAAACTAAAGTAATTCATTAAAAATTAACTCTCGTCTTTTGTTTGTTTAGTTTAAGTAAGTGGTATTACAGCGAGATATTTCCTCGGAAGCTTTGATGATGTATATTGGATACACATCAAATGAGCTCCCAGTTCATACCAGTATACATAGGGTATACTGGTTATGTAACAGACCTACCCAAATCTCTGTAGGCAATACAATCCGCATATTTGAAATCCAGCATACATTGTTGGATGATACTCGATCGATTAGACCACTTCCAAAACGTAGCTGAGAGTACGGAACGTAGCTGAGAGTACGGACCGTGACGAATCAAATGCGTCGTCCTAAATTGGACCCTGAGGACGGATCATTTACGGCGTATCACGGTCAACATTTAAACAAGATAATCTATAAAAAGTAAATGTCATAGGTTGTCCTTTTAACTCACAATAAAATTTTTACTATAGAATTCAACGTAATGCCTTTTATTTGAGATTAAAAAGTACACCTCATAATAAATCACCATATATATTATGAAAATCTACATTTAATTAGTAATTTGACGATTGCATGTATTCTAAAGATTCAAAAGAACCGAATAATGTTAATGAGCTCTGACACTATGGTTTTGCTGAGATTTTCACGAAAATTGAGGAAAAAATGTCTACCGGGAGTATTATTATGGATTTGTTGATTCAATATCAGCAATGTTAAAAGAAGATTGCAGGCACTTTAAAAAGAATATGAATGAATTCGCGTATTTTAAGGGTTTTGTCCTGTCTGTCTGTCCGTCCCTCCGTGGGTCACAGCAATTTTTCTCGCAAACCATATAAGCCAGGAACATCAAATTTTCAATGTAGGTGCAAAGTAGTCCCCTCTTCAAAGTTCAACTACAAAAAAATTTAGAAGGTACTTAAAGGGGGTCTCCCCATGTAGGGAAGTGGCCCCTGAAAAACAATTCATTAAAGGCAGCCGACTTAATGAGAGCTTTTCAAAGCACTTTTTGTTTCGAGGGGAAACACATGAAAAATTTGTGTCCCCCTTCGCGATTCGACACCTGTGATCCGAAAAATATGAATCCAATGGCAAGGGCAGATGTTTATGAGAACAACAACAATAAATACCTTGGAAGTCAAAATTCGATCAACTTTGTTAATTATGTTATAGTATGATCTTCGAATTTCCCCAATAAAATCGGATCGATACCCCTAAACTCTACGAAATTCTAGTGCTCTGTAAGTTTGATGAAAATCTAATCATATTCACGGAAGTTACAGCCATTTGAAATTCCTCCAATTACAACAACAATAACACACGATTTTGATATTTTACGGACTTTCTAGCGAATCAGACAATGCAACTTTGAGTTTATCTTCTTAAAATATACATATTTTTGGGAATTCATGATTTGAGTGATTTTTGTTAGAATGCAACGAAAGGGCAACCGTTGAAAATAGAGAAACAATGGATTTACTTTTACACGTGCACATCTCTTTGACATGTTTCTTAACTTTATTTGTTGCTCGTGACTGCATTTCGTAAGTTGAGTACAAAACCATTCTGACATGAGCGTAGGTCTGTCTACCCAACTTATTTTTTTATCCAAGCTTATACTGAATATTACATCAAACTGCTTTTTGGATGTATTTATAAATGGCTTTAGATGAAAGTCAAAATTTCATATGTTGAACACAAAACACTTCTAGCATGAGCATGATCCTGCCTCCTCAACAAGTTACCTTATTGAAATTTTGATTATTGCTGTGCACAGGGAATGAATAAATTCAAACGTCTTTGCATCTCTGTAATACAATCGCTTTCTCCAATAGGAAAATAGTTGAAACCAACTTCGCCACAATTGTCCTAGATTCTCCGTCATTGGTCATTCAATAAAATCTATAGGGCTCTTTATTTTATGTTACAAATATACTGCGTGTTTGTCAATCATTCCTAAGATTAATTCCAAGGAGTGCTCCTTCTTTGAAATGTTAAAGCTTTCTTTTGATCATCATTAGTCGGCCCTACCCACGTCTTGGCTGCTTTAATGGGTAAAAGAATTGCGGGTTGGAAAAAGTTACGAGCCTTGCATGTCTACGCGATACTTGGATTAAATGATCTTCTAGTGCTTCCGCTCGAGCTTACATTAACTTGACTGAAATTGAATTAATGCGATTGACACATATTTTTGCGTTTCCATATCCATTTATGAAGGCTTAAATTTTAGTGGCACATAGGAAATGTGTTGAAAGTTTGTTTATCCTGTTAAGCAAACAATTAAAAGTTTCTTATAGTCTCATATATTCCTTTATATGATATAATGGTGTAGGAATATGCAGTCCAATATTACTGTTCATCACTGTTACTAACAGAAACAGTCAAGTTCTCCGCGTTCAGTTCTAATGACATAACACTAATGGAATGTAGTAATGTAGTATGATTTTTATTATGTGGCTTTAGATCAATAGTGCTTTTATAACATTAATTCATTCCGGACTCCGTTTTATCAATCCCTCACCGCAATTCGGTTGATGTATTACATTCGATAAAGCTTATGATAACACCTGCTGAGCCGACTAACACCTTGAGGGATCTTATTATAAATTAAATGCAGCTTAAGTGAATTAGAATCGAAATAGCATACATGACTCGCATTCAGGAGCAAACATGTGTGTGCATACCCATTCATTGATTACTCATCAAGAGTTTGAGTTATTTGGCGTCCTATTACAATTATTGATGGGTTATCAGGCATGAGCTGGTTCTTATGAAATTATATATACACTGATGCTACGTAATTATATTTATATTCGCTAGTGAAAATATTCGACATTTCATAGTCTGTTATCTTTTTAGTGCTGTTTAATGTCCCATTCATGTTTATTTTCTTATTTTCCTACAGAAAAACCAATACATTAGAAAATATATTATTTTATGTAAATAAACACTTTTTAGAGCTTTCTGCCTCTCTGTCACCTTAATTCAGATATCTAAAGAACAAGACTCTTACGTTCAAACAACTCTTCTTATGTATGTATCTGTTACCTTCAATTATTATGAAACGCATTTTCACCCAATTTTAATCAATCATAACAATGTTTAAATTACTGTTTATTTGTGTAAAGATCCTTGAACCGATGATGCAGAAGGAACACACCAACATATCCTCAAAATTTTATATTCAAACCATTATGTCTATTTGATATCCGCAGGCTAATCTTTTTTAGAGTTTTGTAAAATAATTTTACAAAACCCTTCTAAAATCGCGTCCTGTCTGTCCGTCTGTCTGTCCGTCCGTCCGTGTGTCACAGCAGTTTTCTCGGGAACTACTTAAGCTAGAAACATCAAATTTTGTATGTAGGTGTAAAATGGTGCTCTCTTCAAAGTTCAACTACAAAAAAATTGTATAAGGTATTTAAGGGGGGTCTCCCCATATAGGAGAGTGACCCCCCGAAAAAAAAATTTCATGAAGGTAGCCGATATGGGTATCAAATGAAAGGTCTTGATGAGAACTTTTCAAAACAGGTCTTAGTTTGGCAAAATTTGCTTCGAGGGGCGCACAGGGAGGGGAAATACACGAAAAATTTGTGTCCCCCCCTCGCGATTGGACACCTGTGATCCGAAAAATCTGAAAAAAAATCATGAAAGTAGGCCTTGATGGGTACAACAACACCAAATACGTGAGAAGTCGCAATTCACTCAACTTTGTTAGTAATAGTATGATTTACGGATTTTATGTTTTCTTGAATAAAATCTTAACGGTACCCTTAAATTCGATAAAATTCAGTACACAGATGACAATTTATAAGATGGATCTATCCTGAAAGTTTCATAAAGATTGAATCATAATTAGCAAAGTTATAGCGGTTTGAATTTTCCTGTATTACTATGGAACAGTATGCGCTGCATTTATTACTATGGCAACATATGGCTATGGAACAACATGCGCAACACTACAGTTTTGCTAAGATTTGCATGAAAATTTCAGGAATGATAGGTATCATGAATATCTTTGAGAATCGGTTCAGCTAGTTGTATCAGTAATCGTAAAACAAGATAGTGGCTGTTTTAAATGCGAAGATTGAATAATTTGGAGTTATTTTTTCCCAACCTCAACGGTTAAGGTGCATGCTTTGAACACTTGATTCAATTCAATGAATGACTGAAGATGAGTACCTACAATTAATGCTCATAAGTGAAATAAGTTAAGGAGGTGGGAGAGAGAGCTCCTAGCAAAAGGGTTTTGTAACCATTCTAGGATTCGAAAAAATTGGCCATTAATCGATGATAACAGTACAGGAGAGTGACCCCTGAGAAAAAAATTCATCAAACATAGCCGATATGAGTATGTAATGAAAGTTTTCATGGAAGCTTTTCAAAACAGTTCTCAAACTGTCAGTTTTTGCTTCAGTGGGGGCACAGGGGGGAAATACATGAAAAATGTGTTTCCTCCCTCGCGAATGGACATCTGAAATAATTATCAAGGGAGATATTTATGAGTATAACAATAATAAAAACCTCAGAAGTCGAAATTCGTTCAACTTTGTTAATAATAGTATGATCTTCAATTTCATATTTTCTCCAATAAATTTGTCTTTGACATGTTTCTTGATTTTATTTGATCTGGTGACTGTATTTTGTAAATTGAATACAAAACCCTTCTGACATGAGCGTAGGTCTGTTAACCCAACGTGTTTTCTCTTGAAGAATTGCTACTGATGGATTTTATGTTCATTCGCTTGTAAATGTTTTTCTATCAATCTTGACGTTGGGTATTTAATTCTGGATTAAGTACAACGTGCATATTTTAAATATTATTGCACTTTTTATTGACCATTGATTCTTATGCATTTTTATTGCATAAATGTTAAGTATGATCATTCAAAATTACTGTTCTTGTAAGTTCTGAACAAGTCAGTTGTTTGATTTCACAAAAGATATCAGAGTTGAAGTGCTGTCGATATCCCTTTTTATCGTTTACTTCGCTAGTTACACGATTTAAGTGTCGTTAAGTAATCAAATTAGTGAAGTATAAGTAATCAAATTAGTGAACATTTAACACTACCTTCGATAATTACACGATTCATGTGCCGTCGTTACTTATTTACAATTGTTCAATCTATGCTTCCATAATTACACGGTTAAGTACCGTCCTAATGCAGTTGAGTTATACGTATTCGATTCAGTGAAAATTAAACACCTGCCATACATTTTTTAACTGCAAAAGATGGGGCAAGCTACGTGGTGACCTCTCCAATGAAATTGGGGCACTCTTTCCGGAGATTAAAGTGGGAAAGATGCTTACATCCACCGACAAATGGAATCGCGTAACACAGTATATATGAGCCGTCATGAAGGAAAAAAGACATACATACTTGAGCGTCAGGAGGCGTCGAGGGCAGGGGATATATTTTCTAGTAATTTCTTCCCCCTCTTTCATCCCACAAGAAAGGAGACTTCTGGATTTCAAAGACGCCTCTAAGCGAAGGAAAATTTGGGCTGGCCCGAAAAAGTGTGCTAAATGGTTCCAGGCTACGTTCTCAGCTGACAGAAAAGGTTTTTGGTGGGCAGTCTATAGTGCCTGGTGTACTTGGGAGTTCCACACTCAGTGCATAAAAAACATTTAAGGGGTAACATCAGTTCGGACATTGCAAAAATTCGATTTTTTAAAAATTGTGCTAGAAAAAAGTACAATATGTCTGAAATAATCTCCAAAAATCTTGTAGATCTGATTAAAACTCTAAAAGATAGAGTCTTTGAAGCTGATGCATCTCAATTGTGATTGGCATCACTGCTAAATTTTATTTTCTCATTTTTCCTCTTTTGATTCTCTTACTCTGTAGGGCCGTTTGTTACGAAGGGATTAATATTCTAGTCGTTTGTGTCTGGTTGTGATAAGTGCGATTATTAGTGTGGTATAAAGTGCGGCTGGACTTAAGTTTTCTTGAAAATTTATTAGGTTACCAGAGTTGAGTTGAGAACTAGGGTTTTTCTCAAAACTTAATATTAAATGTCCAGTCAAATTATATCTCATTTATTCATTAACCGATCAAATTCAAATCTTGCGTAGTTTTTTCAAATAAGATAAGCTCGTGCTTGAACGAAGGGTTGTTTGTGGTTTTAGCAGAACTAACTTTGCCGGCAAATACGTACTAAAAGTTATACTAACTTACCTATACTATACTTTTTCCAAAAAAAAACTCTGCCGAAAATTCGAAATATAATTTTTTCATTTTCTTTCGTTCAAACATGAGATCCGTGTATATGTAATAAGCTCCCAATGGCTTAATTCCCGAAATTCCCAAGTAAAAAGTTCCCTGAATATTAATTAGTTGGATATAATAGGAGCCGAAAGTTTGAATAAAATATTTCATATAATAAATTAGAGAAAATTTGCAAAAACGAATCAATTTTTAGCCCTCCAAGCCCATGTAACCCTTCATCTCCACATCATAAAAAATCCCGTTGGCACTCATAGATATACTTGTATACCCTTTTTTTAAAAACAAAAAATCATTTTATTTGCCGGCACTTTGAACGTCAAATACTGTTATAGGGAAATGGT
Organism: Odontomyia ornata; assembly: GCA_963969285.1. Taxonomy (NCBI): domain Eukaryota; kingdom Metazoa; phylum Arthropoda; class Insecta; order Diptera; family Stratiomyidae; genus Odontomyia; species Odontomyia ornata. The sequence goes on along the minus strand of OZ017740.1, from coordinate 170,150,419 downwards.
CTGTTGCATAAATACTTCCATTTTGAGGCATTTTAGACATTGAATACTACAAAGACAAAATACATGATTTTTAAACAGAAGGATAGGGAAGGCATAGAAGTTGACCTAAAATTTAACGGCGAAAAATTGCAAAGTGTTTGAAATTAAATATCTCGGTCTCACCGTTTGACATGGTTGCCACTTATAAATAATTTGAGGAGACAACTAGCACCAATGATAGGAATGTTGAGAAGAGATGGAGATTTTCCAATGCATATAAAGAAACTTGTATTAAATGCATTTGTACTGACAAAGCTACATTATGCCGTGGTCATTTGGAGTCAATTGCCGAAGTAAAACCTTAATATTATATCCAGGATACCAACTAAAGCCTATCAAAATATTCTAAACCTTCCTATTCTCACTCCAACAAGACAAGTGTTTAAACGGACCAATCACCTTCAGTCAAATCATTGCTATGGAGAAAGCTAAGTTTATCTTCAAATGTCTAAATTCCAGTGAATTGGAACAAAACCCCTTAATCAAAAATAAATCCATATAATTCAAGAAATGCCAAAAAATTTTTTAATTACTTACGCTAGAACTGATTGACTAAAGAACGGTGCAACAGATGATGCTCTGCGTATGTACAACAATCTTCCATAAATAGTGAAAACCGCAAACTCATTAGTGGTTTTTAAGAAAAGACTTAAGGAACATCTAATAAATTCTAATGAATGATAAGTCCGGAGGATTGAAAATGCAGTATCTTAGGGCATTTTAGACCCTATCGTCGAGATACTTAAAGACAGCTAGTTTTTATAGACTCAGACTTTTTTTACTGTTTCGTGTGAGGACTGTTCAAGAATCGGACTAGACTAGTAGTAAAGGAGTACTTCACAGCATTTTGTGTGCCCTTATACCGATGTTTTAGCATTGCCTGTAGGCATACGTAGAAATCGACGACGTGTGAAGTGCAGATCGCACGAGCGTTGTGTGGCGATGAAAGAGGTTTGGAGAGAGTGTTAGGGAATGGAGGTGTTTAAAAAAATATTCATTATATCAGTTGCTACTAAAATAGCGAATTTTGCTTGTTTTCCCATTTTGAATAAATGTATTTTATTTTGGATTTTTTAAATGTATGTGTTTTTAGAGTCTCATCATTTAATATACCAAATCTCGTTCTAATCAGAGTATTACTCAAGACAGGGAAAAATATTCAACTTCTAGCGAAAATGGTAGCTAAAAAATAATACGTTTTCAATTTTCGCCTTTTTTAATTTTACCTGACTCAAATCATATTTTTTTTTTTTCAGAAAATAAGAACTTAAAACAGTTATTCATAATTCTAAGTTTCATTTAAATTCGCCGAAAACGTGGCCACTAGAGGGCTACAAATATCTTAAAAAATAGCATATTCGAACCACTGCCATTTTGAAACTTACCCATGTATGGCCCCCAAAATGACGAAAATTTTAGATATGATTATTGTCCACCTTGAAATCAAATCAAAATCGCGACTTTCAGCAGCCTTTGAAATTTCAAGTTTCAAGATGCCGCCATTTTTGTTTTTGAACCATGACCTCTATTTTTCTTACATTGTTCTTTAGAAATTGGTAGTTTTGATCAAACTGCCAAATTTCGTAAACATCGGATGAAAATTTTGGTCACAACTACGATAAAAAGTTGTTGCACGTTTTTCGACGTTTGAACGGCGGCCATTTAGTTTCAGACTGTTTGACTTTGGATTCCTTATTGTGAAATTCCTTATATAGTTCAGAACCTCTGTACCGAATATTTTGATAAGAACACAAAAGACGATTTTTCGTCGAAAAAGGCTACTCACTTAATAAAGCAAAGCCCACCGGCATTTCCAAGAAAAAAATTTTTTTTTTTATCGATATACAGAACCGGGCAAAAGTATAGGGACATCATCAAAAAAATCGATTTTTGAGTTTGTGATTGTTTTTCATTGTGTTCAACAGTATTTTATGATTAAATCTTGTATATGAACTAGAAAATAGACTATTTTGCTATGATTTACATGCATTTGCTTCAAATTTGCTAATTATTACAAATCAAAATGATTGAATTATGGAGGAATCAAAAATTCTTATTATTAAGTAGCATCATTTTTGCTCCGTAATTGCAAATATCATAGCTTTTATTTTATTTTACACTATTCAAATATGGGCGCTAATGGCTTAAATAGTCATTTTAGATCACTTGAATGCATGTCAAAGAAATAACAGTTGTATGTACACAAGAATTTATTATGGGATGAGGTCGACCGGCAGGTAAAGAACATGCACGTGGCCAGTGAATAACAGTTGTTCGACAGTCTAAAAGTGGCTCTCAACTGAAACATTTAAAAATTGGTCAAAGAGCTTCTAAGAGTTTGCGCTGCAATTATCAAAGCACGAGGGGGACACTTTAATGAAAAAAACCTATTTTAACTTGTCATAATATTTTTCAATATTTTTACATGGAACTTAAGTGTAATGAACATATATCATAACAAAATAGTATATTTTGTAGTTTATATGCAAGACAATCATAAAATGCTGTTGAAAGTCGATGTTTCGATGATTTCCTTATACTTTCGCACGGTAATTTATGTTATATGCTCACAATTTGAACACTTATAATTAGTTAATTAAGTCACGACGGCACTTGAACCGTGTAACTATCGAAGTTAATTGTTAAATGTCCACCAAAAACACCTATGATCAAATTAAGTTACGGCGGCACTTGCACCGTGTAACTATCGACGCACAATATACTATAATTATACAAACTGCGATATCTTCCGCGAAATGAACACTTATTGATTCGATTGTCACAAAACAATGATTTCATTCTTCATAACATGAAATATTTATACCTTAAAAATGCTTAGTCTTAATCAATTTCACATAACAAGAATTCAAGAATATGCAAAATGTACAAGTACATCGATCAAAAGTAAATTGCCTAGGGCAACGTTTGAAATCAAAACAATTAAAGGTGAGTGAACATGAAATGCATTGTCAGTGTGAATTACATTTATATAGGTCAATTTCACGATATCGAAAAGGTATCTGAACAAAAAAATGTAAGGTAAGCATATGATTTGATGTGATAATTGAATTGTAGGTAAGTGAACTTTATGATATGAAATTACAATACGAAAATTAAAAGTTATTGCAGCAGCAAGTTGCGGATTGTGAACAAAAACCTCGAAGCTATGTTAGGTATGTTTTGCTAGGAACAGCTAGCATCACCGTAGTAACAACTAATGGCCAAACGTTAGAAAGCAGAGCAGTTTTAGACTCCGGATCTCAAGTCAATCTGGTGACGAAGAGATTGGTAAAAAATTGGGAACATCACCAAAGAAGACATCTCTTTGCATTGAGGGCATAGGTAAACAAAAAAACGACGCCAGCCAGCGAGTTAACGTTGAAATAAAATAGACTGGGAAATTTCTCTTCGAGGCTCGAGGCATTTGTTTTACCTCATATAATGTCAATGCAGCCAACACAGCCACTAGATATGTCATCATGGGAAATACCTGAAAATGTTGAGCTAGCAGATCCTGATTTTAACCACCCAGATCGAATCGATGTTCTAATTGGAGCTGAGTTTTACCACCAGTTTTTACTCAATGGCCAAATACGAATGGATTCACATCCACCCATCCTTCAGAACACTATTCTCGGATGGATCGTCAGTGGTAAGCTCAAATATGCATTATCAATGTCTGCAATTTCCAACGTGAATGCTATTTGTGCGATCAACACAGCAAGTGAAGACGATATTAAGCGCTTGATAGAAAGATTTTGGCAACTGGAAGAAATTGATAGCTCAGAGTCAAATTTTACAGCTGCAGAAAAACGATGTGAAAACCACTTCATCCAAACAATCAAATGGAACCCCAGTGGGCGTTTCATTGTAACATTGCCATTTGTAATAGATCAGGCAATCCTCGGAGAATCTAAACAAATAGTGTTGAATCGGTTCCTTGCCTTAGAAGGACGCTTAATCAGGAATCCGAAGTTAAAACAAGAATATATTAAGTTTATGGAGGAATATAAACAGTTGGGGCATATGAAGGAAGTGGACATGAGTCAGGTTTCTGCAAAACATTATTTTTTGCCACACCACTGTGTGATAAAACCAGACAGCAGCACCACAAAACTGCGAGTTGTGTTTGATGCATCATGCGTAACATCGACCGATTACTCGTTAAACGATACTCTACATTCCGGCCCAACTATCCAGGGTGAGCTTTTTACCATCCTGCTTCGATTCCGGATGCCACGATATGTATTTACAACAGACATACCAAAAATGTACCGGCAAATTCTTGTTGAAACGGATGACTGCATGTTCCAACTTATTCTGTGGAGGAACAATCCGCAAGAAGACATTAAATGCTACCGACTTTTAACAGTAACATATGGCACTAGGCCAGCTCCATATCTGGTTACTAAATGTCTTCAAAAACTGGCTCATGAAAACATCCACCCCAATCCATTAGGAGCACAAATTCTCCTGAAAAACTTTTACGTTGATGACAGCATGGCTGGTTCCGACAGTTTGGCAGAGGCTAGGGTTATGCAGAAACAATTGCAACATATTTTACAACAAGCAGGGTTTAAACTACGTAAATGGTGCGCTAATCATCCGCAACTACTGCAAACCATCAAGAAATTGAGCTCGATTTTAATAAGGAGACCAACGCAGAGGTTAAGGCCTTGGACTTACATGGCTATCGAAAACTGATCAGTTCAGAGTTAAGGCGAAAATTGATCAAGCAGAATGCATTACTAAACGAATCGTGACTTCAGATATAGCCCGTCTGTTTGACCCTCTCGGACTCATGTCACCAGCAGTCGTTACTGCAAAAATCTTCATACAGAAACTTTGGAAGCACAACATCGACTGGGACCAAGAGCTTCCATCTGACCTGCGTAGGGAATGGATCAATTTTCGGACCAATTGAACAGCAGTAGGCAATATACAATTCCAATGACACATATTTGCCCAAGAGAAGGCAAAAAATCTCCAAATCCATGCGTTTTCTGACGCCTCTGAGCAAGCCTATGGAGCTGCAGTATATGTCCGCTTGGTCACTAACGATGGAAGAGGTGTTGTTCAACTTCTTTGCGCTAAATCCAGAGTAGCTCCACTTCAACGTCAAGCACTACCTCAACTAGAGTTATGCGCCGCCACACTATCCGCTCATTTGGTGTCTCGAGTAAAAACTGATATGCGGCTTGAGGGAGCTCGAACATTCTTTTGGACAGACTCTGAAATCGTTCTAGCTTGGATAACTTCAGATTTATTGCACTTAAAACTCTTTGTAGCAAATAGAATTGCCAAGATCCAAGAAAAATCACTGCAACAGCAATGGCGTCATGTCACTTCTAAGGAAAATCCAGCGGATGTACTCTCATGCGGTCTCAACCCAGAAAAACTTACGTCCTGTAACCTGTGGTTCTATGGGCCATACTTCCTGCATGGGAGAGAATCTGCTTGGCCTCCATTGTTTGTGAAAGGAAAGCATCTGGAAAATGACCTCGAAAGTAAAAGATGTGTAACCACCCAAACATCGCTAGCCACGTCAACTGATGATGATGAAATCATTTACAAAATTAACCATAAGTACTCTATGTAGAGGTTACAACGTATTGTAGCATATATGAGACGCTTCATCAACCACACCAAAGGAAAAAAGGTTCCACGCTCAACATGCATCGTAATAAGCCCATTGGAGCTAGATGAAGCCCTCTTTATGATTGTACGCAACATGCAGAAATCAAGTTTTGCCGAAGAAATCAGCCAGCTGAATAAGAAGGGTGAAGTTAACAACACTAGTACCATCAGCAACCTATCGCCCTTTTTAGATGAACGAAGGATCATCCAAGTCGGTGGTCGTTTGCAAGCCTCAAATCTTTCGTGCGACGCAAAACACCAGATGCTTATTCTATTCTGCGACCCAATCACAAAACTTTTCATGAACCATTTTCATGCAGAAAACCTAGATTGCGGCCCCCAAACACTGCTAGCAACTGCAAGACAGCGGTTTTGGCCATTGAAGGGAAAGTCATTAGCTCTGTCTGTGGTTCAACATTGCGTTAGATGTGCAAGAGCAAGACTGAAGCTACTATCCCAGATGATGGGAAATTTACCATCATCTAGAGTGCAACCAGCTCGACCATTCGTGAACAGTTGTGTAGACTTCTGCGGACCAGTATGGACTCATTTCAAATTAAGAGGCAAGAAACCGCAAAAAGCATACATCACTGTGTTTTGCTGCTTTTCCACTAAAGCCGTGCACTTAGAACTTGTAGGAGATTTGACAACAGAATCCTTTCTGGGAGCCTTGAAAAGATAATTTGGACGACGGGGACACTATCAGCATTTGCATTGCGACAATGCTACAAACTTTGTGGGTGCACGAAGTCAATTGACTGAGATCACATCAATCATTCATTCTGATGAAGCACAAGCAGAAATCATTAAGACATGCAGCAGAAAAGGTATCAACTTCCACTTCATTCCTCCGAGAGCACCTCATTTTGGAGAGCTCTGGGAAGCTGCCGTCAAATCAGCGAAGAAATTCTTAGTGACGATCATCTCAAAAACATCTCTTACGCATGAAGAACTGGAAACAGTTTTAATTGAACCTCTTACACCACTGTCAGCAGATTCAAATGATCTGAATGCACTAACTCCTGGACATTTTCTCATAGGAGAGCCTCTTATAGCTCAAGTTAATTCACAAGCCCAGCCAGTACACCTAGGTCTAGCGAAAAGGTGGAAGCAAGTAACACTAATAAAACAAGATTTTCGGAAACGATGGTCTCGTGAGTACTTGCACGAATTGCAATACAGACACAAGTGGAGAGAGCAATGCAATAATGTCCGCCCAGATACAATTGTCATCCTAAAAGATGATGAATTGCCAGTTATGCGATGGCCATTAGGAAGAATTCTTCGAACATATGAAGGGGATGATGGTCTGGTTCGGGCTGCAGACGTAAAAACAGCACAAGATACCTTCCAACGAGTGATTTACCGGCTTGCACCTTTACCCTTAGAAGAAGAACCCTCCGAAGTAAAAAAAACGTGACATCGAAGCTACTCATAGCAGGGACCAGGAACAAGAAATTCAAGATTCGAATGAAGAATCTCATCAACCAAGGAAAAAGGTCAAGATATCTAATGGTGGACTACTTTCGACGATGCTCTTGGTATGCTTGATGTTGCCAGCCATACTAAGTGAACCAGTCAGTTTTACCTTGAAGACTTTGGCAGAGTTGGGTTTATCACAAATTAGTGGAAGCTCATAATTTATTACGACTTAAAACCATATTGGACAGAAATGGCTTCAATTCTAAATGCAACCAAAACATTGCGACATCTATGCCAACAGTTGCACCAAAAGAGCACATGTAAGCAATTGGTCGAACAATTTGAGCATTCTGAAAAGGAACTACAATTGGACAATAGCTTATTCCTAACCAAGTGCCAAAAAAGAGGAGCACTAAACGTAGTTGGAAACGTAGCTAACTCACTGTTTGGCATACTTGATTCAGCATATGCTGACGAAATGACCCATACAATTGGCACACTGCGAGAAAATGAGCAAACATTATTGGCGTTATTCAAAAATCAAACCTCGATTATTGATTCAACGATCAACATCATGAGGCGAGATCAGGTTACCACCGCGGAAAAGTTCAACGCAATGAATGACCCATTGAGTCTTATGCTCAACCGGATTAAGGACAACAGTGATGTTCAAACCAATTGAAAATTTACCAACTTCTCAAATCACTATCAGTTCAGATAACAACAATTGTGTCAAACTTATATCGCATACAGTCAGCAATAGCAGATACATTGATCGATACGCATCACGGCAGAATGAATCCCCTACTGTTATCACCACAACAACTCAGTAAGGAAATTGCAACAATAAAGCAACATCTTCCAGCATACACGCATTTGCCAGTAGACCAAGATGATGTTGTCCAAGTATACAAACTAATGACAGTAACAGGCGCTGTACTAGGTGATCACGTAGTTTTCGAGGCAAAATTACCGTTGATTGACTAAAACCAACTCGATCTTCTAAGGACTATACCTCTACCATATAAAGTTAAGAACACTTTCGTCATCATATCTTGCGAAATTCTCACATACAGACCAATACACTCCATTGACACAAAATGATTTAACCGCTTGTACCATCACAAGAAGGGAAACCTATTTATGTGTAGCCACCCACACTGCATATAAACAAGGAGCAGACATTTGTGCTTGCGAGATAAGCCTTTTTAAAAAACTGATCCGTAGGAATTGTGAGTTTAAGTCAGTACAAGATAGCCCTGCATGGGTCAAGCTATTCCGTGAAAACCAATGGATTGTGTCATCAAGGGCCCCTACACAGATTACCGCCACCAGCTACCGAAGAAGATTTGAAATGACACTCAAGGAATCTGGGCTACTTACTATTGATCCAGATTGGGAAATTAAACATGACCACGTAACAATTGAAGGGCATCGCAAGTTTGCAAGCTACAGCTCAGTCTTATATCCAAGGATCAGCACCCTGGAGAACATAACACCACCAGAAAAACTAAACCCAACCTTGGCGCAAGGTACAAGGCAACACCCGCACCGAGAGGAATTACTTGCTCTTCAACGACTTGTGAAGGACAATCAAGTTGCAGAATTACCGAACAAGATTCATTTTCACACGACCCATCATTTGACGATTGCATACTTAGCACTACTGCTCGCCATCATATCAGCAGGATGCTGGCTATGGAACCAACATAACCGCTTCTCCTGCAAACCGAAACCAATACCTCGTCCAAAACAACAATCAACTGCAGATTTCAATGTCAACATACAATAAGACGTTGAATACACATTCAACGCGGGGGAGGATGTTCATACCTGCAATAACTTTTAATTTTCGTATTTTAATTTCATATCATAAAGTTCACTTACCTACAATTCAATTATCACATTAAATCATATGCTTACCTTGCACTTTTTTGTTCAGTTAACTTTTCGATATCGTGAACCTATATAAATGTAATTCACACTGACGATGCATTTCATGTTCACTCACCTTTGATTGTTTTGATTTCAAACGTTGACCTAGGCAATTTACTTTTGATCGATGTACTTGTACATTTTGCATATTCTTGAATTCTTGTTATGTAAAATTCATTTAGACTAAGCATTTTTATGATATAAATATTTGATGTTATGAAGAATAAAATCACTATTTTGTGACAATCGAATCAATAAGTGTTCATTACGCGGAAGATATCGCAGTTCAAGTGCTGCTGATATCCGTTTGTATAATTATAGTATGTTGTGCGTCCATAGTTACACGGTGCAAGTGCCGCCGTAACTTAGTTTGATCATAGGTGTTTTTGGTAGACATTTAATTAACGTCGATAGTTACACGGTTCAAGTGCCGTCGTGACTTAATTAACTAATTATAAGTGTTCAAATTGTGAGCATTTAACATTTGAAAAATCTATATATATATATATATATATATATATATATATATATATATATATATATATACATATATATACACATATATATACAGATATATATATACTCGTATATATATATATACAATATATATATATATATATATATATATATATATATATATATATATGTATATACATACATATATATATATATATATATATATATATATGTATATACATACATATATATATATATATATATATATATATATATATATATATATATATATATATACTCGTATACCATAAATTGTCGCGTGATATGGTTCGCGGCCAATAATTTTAATGTTTCGGGAAAGTGAAAAAAGTCTTTTAAATTAAATTAAAAAAATTTATTCAATTACCTAAAAATGCACAATCACTTATTTAACTATTTCACAATTTTAATTTTCACTATTAACAGTCTAACTTCCACTTGTCCATAAATTTCTATCGCAATCGTCTTCTAAAATCACTTCACTATTACTTGATCGCTTTTCAATACGCACTCCACACACTGTCGCAGTTTTCACTGTCGCGGTTGAATGAATGATCCCCCCATTCATTCAGCTCGCCTTTAAATAGGGTCTCTACCCATTCAATCCATTTCTCGTACATTGGCGAATGTTCTGCCCAGAGGTACCTGGTATATTCGAGCAGCTTAATGAATGGAGTGACGTCACTTTCAGATGTTGATTATGCTTGGTGGGTTCTCGTGGTTTCGAGTAAATTCACTTTGTTGATCATGGGGTTCTTAATGGTTGTGAAAACAATTGCAGCAGTAGTTCGCAGAATTATTCGTACATGTAACAATATATATATATAGATATATATATATATATATATATATATATATATATATATATATATATATATATATATATATAGATATATATATATATATATATATATATATATATATATTTATATATATATATACATATATATATATATATATATATATATATATATATATATGTATATATATATATATATATATATATATATATATATATATATATATATTTAAATAAATAAATTAAATTCACTTTATTGATCATGAGGCTCTTAATGGTTGTGAAAACAATTGCAACAGTAGTTCGCAGAATTATTCGTACATGTAACAATATATATATATACATATATATATATATATATATATATATATATATATATATATATATATATATATATATATAGAAATATATATATATATACATATATATATATATTTATAGAAATATATATATATATATATATATATATATATATATATATATATATATATATAGAAATATATATATATATATCCATAAATATATATATATATATATATATATATATATATATATATATATATATATATATATATATATATATATATATTATATTTATATATATATATATATATATATATATATATATATATATATATATATATATATATATATATATATATATATATTTATATTTATATATATATATATATATATATATATATATATATATATATATATATATATATATATATATATATAAATATATATATATTGGGCTGTTCGATTTTGCATATTTCATGTACTAGTGAATGGGCGTATATTATTATACATTATTGTAAAGATTAGATTAGAACTGAGCGTCATTAGTAAAAAACGCGGTTAAAAATAAACTTGAAATTGGACAATCAAAGAGCGCATTATCCGTATATTTTATTGTTTTACTGCCGAAAGGGCAAAAATGCATTTCCAGCTCACAAGAAATCGTGTGAAGTTTATCGTGAGGACTGCCTTAGTGAACGCTATTTTCAGCGTTGGTTTGCTCGCGTTTGTTCAGGAAATTTTAATGTACAAGATGCACCACATACTGGTCGCCCAACCACTACTGATGATGACAAAATAAAAGCGTTAACCGAATATGGCAGATCGAGAGATAGCAGGGAAGCTCGACATATTGAATCTAACCGTTCACTTACCCTTGCAACAGCTTGGTTACGTAAACAAACTGAATATTTGATTCGTCACGAATTAAAGAAAATCCACCTCACCAAGCGAATCAACATTTGCGAATCTTTCTTGAATTGTAACGAAAACGCTCATTTCTAAAAAGAATCATAACGGTTGATGACAAATGGATTGTTTACGATAACATTATACGAAAACGATCATGTATAGATGACACCCCACATTCGATTATCATGGTCCATCATGATAACGCCAGACCCCACACCTCTTTGAAAACCCTTCAAAAATTAATGGAGCTCAATTGGGAACTGATTCCATAACATAGCCACATCAGACGATCATTTGTATTGTTCCCTTCAAAATCATTTGAATGGTAAAACTTTCGATTCCGATCAGACTGTTAAAAATGAGTTGGACCAGTTCTTTGCTACTAAAAACCAAGGCTTTTTCAAACGTAGAATTTTTTACCTTACTGAAAGATGGCAAACTTGAGATACCGTTGCATTTGCAAAAAATTACTGTTTGATGCAGTTTTCATGCCGAAGGTGTGATTCGGACGTATTTTTTCGTGGACCGTCAATGGAGAGTGCTATCATGTTATATTGGATGATTATTTGTGACTAGAATTGGATGGACTTTAAATCAACGATATGTGGTTCCAAGAAGATGGTGCCACTAGCCACACAGCATGCCTCATAGTCGATTTGTTATGTCCTTAATGGAAAATCGTGTATGTTATAATGTGGTAGGAATATAATTCACGAATAATCGTTTCAGTGCATTCGGGTCGGGTTCACGGTGTCTTTTGTTTGGACTTTGATGTTTTCGTTATAGTGATTTTTTTTAATTGGGTTGGAGTAGAATTGATTTTGGCTCTGCAACGGAAAGGGTATGGGTGATGCGGGTATGTCCAAATTGATGAGTTTTGGTTTGGAAGATGTGATTTGGAATTAACGTATTTAAAATCGGACAAATATTCAGTGGCTGAATGATAAGGCAAGGAGCAATAAGCTTATTAACCGTCTAACCTACCACAGAACTCTTCACCGAACTAACTAGCCTGCAAGCAGCTGCAGAACAGTAGACTATCGAGTGGCAGTATTGTATTAATTCGCTGTCATATCTTCAAGCTTCACTTCAGAAATCGATCATGAAGTCGACTTCGATTTCATTGACTAATTTGCAAAACCCAGAGGCTTCAAAATTATTGCAGCTTCATCAACATTTGGTAGCAGACTATGAATCCGCACTATCTTCAAAATTGGGTTCACTTTTGCATATTCCCCGCTTGTAGGGAAGTATGCATCATTGAGTATGCAGTAATATAACTTCTTCTTGCAAAAGTTTAGGGACATATTCCAATATCGAAACATGGCTAAAATTAGATTACTGAGTAAATCTTAGAGAAATAGAAAACTGACAGATTTTGATAAATTGCTGGTGATCCTCCTTTAAGAGATGTTTATAAGCCTTCTTTTAGTCATTACAAAAAGTTGATTTATTATAAATCACTTATCTGATATCTAAAATTTAGTGTAGTTAAGAGGATATGAAGTCTCTTATCTCATTTGGCACTTGAGATACTGCGGTAACTGCTTTCTTCTTCTTCTTCATCTTCTTAGCACTACAGCCCCTTTCGGGCCTTCGCTTCCTGCAAACAGCCCCTCCAACTGTCTCGGTCCGTTGACCGCGTCTTCCACTTCCGAAATACGAGCAGCAATAAACTGTCTTTGTCGACCGAGTCAGACCAGCGTTTCCTCGGTTTCCCCACTGGCCACCGGCCTTCAGTTCTCCCAACGAATACTATCCGTTGTTCGTCCATACGATTCATGTGTCCAGCCCATTGCAGCTTTCACAGTCTTACAATCTTCGAGACCTCCAGTTCGTCGAAAATTTCATACAGCTCATGGTTGTAACGAATTCGCCGTTGGTCTCCGTCTAGCTTCGCTCCGACTATTCGCCTCAGGACCCGTCACTCAAAGGCGTTCAATATATTTGCGGATGCTGGGGTTAGGGTCCATATTTCACACTCATAGCATAACACAGGTCTTATCACAGATTTGTATACTTGGAGCTTTGTTTTCCTGCGTGTGCAGCTGGCCTTCAAGATCGTCAAAACTGAATAGAATATTTTATTTGCGAGCTGTATTCTGCGGCGTATTTCGTCTCTCTCATCGCCCATTTTCGTTACTTTGGCGCCTGAATACACAAATGCTCTAATATTCTCGATACTGTATTCGCCAAGTGTGAATATTTTGTGTGTTTGAGGTATTTTTTGTAGTAATCGAGTAGGTATGGCTCAAAAAGCCAGCGTGCGAGAGTTTTGAATAAAAATAAATGTTTGCATATAAATAACACATCCCATAGTGTGAATCATAACAAGGGCCAAACCGTTTGTTCATGAAGAAAGTTGAACTTTCTCTGTCTCGGAATTTCTGATATGAAGCATTGTGTAATCACAATCTTCCAATGGAGCATTCAATAGTTCAAAAGTAGATAATTACATTTAGTTTTAATTAATACACACTTACAGACAATGTGTAAATGTCAATGATGTAATGATGTCATGTCGGACTTAACCAGCATCTTTCGAAATAAATATTACACGCTCTAAATGCGAAGCAACTGGATGAAAAATTCAATGAGAATCTTAATAATTTTGTACATTCGATGGAAATTAAGCTCTTTATTTAGAGAAGCTATCAATACAAAGGAAAATGAATAAATTATAGCCGCAGTAGCAGTTTCATTCACCAGCATCAGCACAAATTAATGATACACAAAGAACATTATACACTCTTAAAACCATCAGCAAGTTCGGCCAGCACAAACGAAGAAGTTACGCCTCTACCGACTTAACCCTTTGCACACAACACGTCAGGCACGTTATGCTGTAGAGATTGTTAACAATTTACCATTGTAGCATTAAGTCCAAATTGCATCGTGATTTTTCATACTTTTCATCAATGTGTATAAATAATTATCGTGAACATGTTTTAATTTTTATAAAATTTCGATTTCGTATTCAACGAAGGAAGCTCGCCATCCCATAGTTTTTGTAATTGCGAATTCGGCCAAAGAAAAATAAGCAGAGAATTGTGCCATGCTTTGTAAATACTCAAGGAGAATAATCCAGTCCAGATCGTTTTGCAATATCTAAAATTTTGATAAACGAATAAATGTTATTGAAATCAACTCGATTCAGAAGGCTAGCCCACTTCATTTTTTAATTGAAATTTTAATAAACTGTAAAACATCATTTTGTTACGCTTCAAAAAAAACTTCATCTCCATTGTAGTTGAATCAACTATGAAGAGATATCGAATAAAATCTTATTTTTCTGCATAACTCTAGTTTAGAGTTACGAGAGAAATAATTCTTTTCTACAAAACACGAAAATGAGCTATGCAACTTTCAATGAAATCAATCGATTTTAAAAGTATGCGCAAAAGACTAAAAATCGTTCGAAAAACATATGTAACATATCTTCGAAGAAGAAATCAATTAATTTCGAAAATTGATTTTCATTGCCACAATATAGACCTGAAATATAAATAAATATCAGAACGTAAATATTTTACGGGAAAATTTTTCCATATTTTAGCAAAATATTCTACGTGTAAGTCAAATCAAGCACAATGTTCTCAAAGAAAAGTGAAATATTTCAAAGAGTCATAAGAAAGCAACATTGAAAATCTTCTCGACTGGAAGTATAACCGTTACTGCTGGTAGTGTGGCACATGTACAAGCAGCAATTGAACACATTTTCCCGCTATTCTACGAGTTCCGCAAGAGATGTACAGTGGAAGATTTAGAATTGCTAAAATCAAAACAGCCCGTCGTAGAAGAGGAAGAAGAAGAGTCTGATAAAGAGTGCGAGACGGAAGATTCACTTCAGATGTGCATTTTGCCACAATCCAATGAGCGAATTGCGACTAAAAAAAGAAGGGTGCGCGTTTGGATAGTGAACAAGTGTCGTCAAGAGCATTATACAGGTGATTACGGTGATTACAATACTATCAACAAACCGAGTGGAATATTGCTATGGATTCGGGGAGATGTGATCTGGTTTTCTCGGGGATTAGCGGAACGCGGAGCTAATGGAACGGGAAAAACTTGTAGTGAGATGAAAAGCGCGCGGTTAGCGTGAACGTGGTTAGCGGATAATTTTTAAGTGTATAAATTATTGTTGAAGGGTTTTGATGTTTTTTCTGACTACGTTAATGACTGAGTGGACGATGGAATTTTGCAAATAACGGTGATATGATGGAAATAAATTAACAATTTTTGGAATTGAGGGAGTCTGTTCGAAACCGCTAGACAGCGCGGACGCCGCGTGGAGAAATAAACGTTAAGTGTTGGATATACGCGATTTTGTGAAATTGGATGACAATTCGTTTTACCAATTGTTGAGTTTCGAATAAAAAGATCAGTTGTTTATCAAATGTGCGGTTAAAACGTGTATACTACAAACTATCACCGAGTATTAAATAAATTGAGTTACAAGATAAATTCAATTCGTGGAGTATGAAACCGCTTTTATTGAATTTGTTCAAATCCTGACAAATATTTTATAGTGAAAAATTGCCCCAATTAAACTTAACGAATGGTTCGGAGAGTGAAAGTGAAGGAAATGTACCAATAATAGTACAGTTGAGTTAAAGCCAATTTCCAAAGTGAATTTCATAAAATTATCGAAACGGTACAAGATTCGCTCCCGCTTGCACCGTTAATTGAAGGAATCGCGTGATAATTTGCGTGTGGTACGAGATTCGCTCCCGCTTGCACAGTTGCGTTTTCCGCCGACTGGCCGACTGAATTGTCGAGAATCCCATCTTTCTGTTGGAATTTACTGCACACCGGAGGGGAACGAGATTTTATATGACTTTTGGCAGAATCAGCGAAACGCCCGTACTCCAAAGAGCCTTTGTCTCCACCGGGAAGACGGAAGTTAGCTAGGTCGCGTATGAATTCACATAGGCAATAATTTAGTCACGGGACTTCAAAATTTTCTCATGATAGACCTCGCAAACTTCAGCCGCCTAGGGAAACGTGAGGCAATCATTGATTGTATTCGATTAGGCGCCCGTTATTTTTGTGTTTTGTTTAAATTTATTGAATTTGGTGAAAGCAAATAATTACTGCTAAATTTTTTGTTCAGTCATAATTAAATGAAACCGGTTAGTGCGAGTGGATTTTGGTTTCGGTTTCAATTATTCAACAATTACAGGATTCCGTGCCCCGAACACGAGCGCTCGTAGAAGGAGGTTTGGGGGTAAGTACTCTTCTTTGTTCAACAATTATATTTTTCTTTGCATGTTTCATTGAATTTACCTACATACTAATACTAAGCCAAAGCACTCAGACACCTGCGTTTCTTTCAATAACGTCTGTAGTCTCGAAAAGACCTTGCTAATTCGGTACTCGGTCGCCTTTGTATTTGATTACTTAATGTTATAAACTGAAGATAATTGCCATGATCTCTCGTTTGTATATTTTCTTTTTTTGCGCAGAACATAATGTTAATTTTTTTAAATAAAATGTATTAGTATCCCAGAACTTTCGGTCTTTCTATTTTGTTTCTTTTGGACCGAGTATAGGACCCGGTACGGTGGCAGGCTGCCCCCTAAAAACATGAGCCAGCCGCCGGGTACAGTTTAATCCTTTGTTTTCTCTTTGTTTCAGGTGATATCGCGGGTTGAGTGGCCCAAGCAGAGTGCCTCTTTATGGCATAGCGTTATGCAATCAAATTGTATAATTCTATGGCATAAATTGGTCACCGGGGTACTCCACTTCTGATGGGAAAGTTCATGCAATTCAAGTTGTATGAGTTTTCCACTCAGAAGAGGAATACCTGGCCACTGCAACAAAATATATATGGATTTATTCCGGTTGGGTGGGTGCGAAGGGGCTCCATCACCACCCGGTTGCCCCTCTTTCATTTGTGGGCCCTGAGCTTCGTCGGGTAATGACGATGTTACCCGAAGTCCGCCTTTCTTTTCAGGTTCCACTTGTTCTCGTAACAAGTTCTATCTCCCTCGGTGTCGTTATCTACACTTTTTGCGACTTCGGTCGCCTCTTGAACTGCAACCAAATTCGTGAGTGCGAAATTTTTTGTAGTGGGTCCTCGTGCTGGGGAAATGAACCCGCCCCCACGACACCACAATGCTAGCCTGCCAGCGCATTCACGCGTCTCCAGACGAGGGCATTCTCGGCAGATATTGTCATCTTCTTCTGTCGAGGCAGCAGAACATCGCATCAGTCCTTCACGGACATTTTTGAACATTCCTATTCACTACATTTTCCTCGACTGCGTCATGAGTTTTGTTTTATTTGCGTTGATTTGTAGCCCTACTAGTTTTGCTTCGCTGTGGAGTTTCAGGAAAAGTTCTTTGGCAGTTGTTAATGACCGTGACAGAATGTTGATGTCGTCCGCATAGACTTGAATTGTATAGTAATGTACCTCGCGTATCGACAGGTAGCTTCCGTATGACGCACTCCAGAGCCAAATTGAATAGCAATGGGGCCAGCCCATCTCCCTGCTTTAGTCTAATATTTGTGTCAAAGGCATCGGTGAGTTGGTTATTGATGCGGACTTGGGAGGTCATCGACGTGATTGTCATTTTGGTAAGACGGACTCATTTAGCTGGGATACCAAAACCAAGCATTATTTGGTACAGTACGTTACAATCAATACTGTCGTATGCTTGCTTGAAGTCAACGAAAATTTGGTGTACGTCTATGTTGAACTCCCACCATTTTTCAAGTATCTGCTTGACTGTGAACAATTGGTCTTTTGTTGATCTACCTGCCCTAAAACGACCTTGATACTCCCCAACAATACTGTTGGCGTATGATCCGATTTTATTTTCTATGATCTTAGAAAACATTCTGTACGCCGTACAAAGTAGTGATATGCCTCTATAATTTTCGCACTGTAGCTTGTAACCTTTTTTGTGGATAGGGAATATAATTGATTGGCTCCACTCTTTCGGCATATGTTTTTGTTACCAATGGTACTGGATGACTTTGTGAATAGCTTGATGAACACTACTACCACCATATTTGATGAGCTCCACTGGAATCTCATCGATGCCCGGCCCTTTATTATTCTTTTGGGCATTGATGATGGAACAAACTTCATCCAGAGTTGGTGGAGCCAATGGAAGCTCTCCGCAGACATCAATAGGCTCCGATGTTCTGGAGCTGTGCGGTTCTTCAAATATGATAACTAACTGCTTTACCGTATTTGGATTTCCAGCTGCCTTTCAACATTATGTGTAATTATAGCTGCTTTTCTACAAACGTACGGTATTCGCATAAATTTTTACCCTTTTGACTTTGTAAGTAAATAAATAAATAATTCATAAAGCAAAAATATGACGTCAATGATAAGACCTTGAAGCCAGCGTTAGAGCTGAATCAACATATCTTCTCATTGAAATAGTTTTCAAAAAATATGAGGTAGGCATCCTAAAATAAAATATACACTAATTATTATCAGACTAAAATATCGATTTAAATGATTTAATTTCGTAAACTGTCGCTAGTTTCATTTTTTTTAAGATGAACTGGTAAGTATGAATATCTAGTTCATGCTTATTCAATTTGATTGCTTTGAGCTAAACTTTATTAAATCTTAAAGCGAGATAGCCAGTCAGGTTTACAGGGAATAAAAATAAACATATTTGTCTTTCATATTGTCATAGTGCTAAAATCGTTCCTTAGTATCTACTTGTGAATAGTAAAACATAGTGTTTTCGGAGGTGTCTTTTTGTTGCGTAGCTCTTATTTGGTTTTGGTGTTTTTGCTCTTTAATTTCAGCCTCCTGCATTACTCTTATAACATCATCGTAGAGAAGTCTCTTCACATCGATGGCATACATAAAATCACCATGACTAAATTTCGGATGGGGCACTTCACGGTATTCCACGATATTAGGAAGGACTTGGGCCAATTTTTGAACATCTTCGGGTACTGTTAGCCAGTCATTTAGCCCATAGTGAAGTGCTACTGGGGCTGTCACCTTTGATAAGTCATAGGCGGGAGGTTCTAATTGGCCATATTTCACATAGTTTTTGATTGGCCCATAGTCGTAATTCACAAACTTTCCCGAGCGAACAAGTTGGCCAAAGTGTAGAAGTTGTTTTGTTGCTAGCCCAGCAGGGACGTGGCCATACAGAATTGGAAGGGTAGTCTGTTTCATATACAATTTGTAAGAAACTGTTTTGGCAAAAGTTTCACCAACAACTTACTGTATTCAACTGTTCAGAGTTGTAGCCAACAATAAAAAAAATACTGTTGGTGCAAAGGATCTGGGTAACTGCTTTGTCACGACAAGCTAGTACTCCACTGGCTGAAAAAAGTTCGTTTGTAGGTGAAAATTTGTTGACCCCTATCAGCTTTGATAGAACCTAAAAATTAATTAACAATGTTTTATTTATATGAACTAGTGTGCTCTTTTAGTTGAAACTATGTCATTTCAATCTTACCTCAAGTTGATAGATATGTTTTGACAAAACTCTTATCAATGGGCTTTTAGAGTTGCCGAGAAATGCTACTGGTGCTAGCGCGTTCATTACAATGATTCTATCGCAGTATCCTGGAGCCTGTGAGCACATGATCCAAAAGCTAGTTGTTCCCTAAAATTCTCGAGAATAGTTTGTCTAGTCATATTATAATCTAAGCTACCTGCGAAAATCCAATATAATGTATTTTCTGATGACCAGTGTTAGCAGTAATGTAGTCAATGGTTGCTGGCAAATCATACGTTCCAATCTCATTAAAAGAAAAGTCCCAGAATCGTTGCATATATGAAGAAAGGAATTTGTGCTTCCGTGAATATCGGTTACCACGGGCATTTGTGATCCATACATCGTAGCCCAGATCAGCAAGCATATATCCTAAGAAAAATATAATTAATTTTTTTATATAATTTTTAAAAAGTATTTGTTAATTTAAATTCATTTGATAACGGCTAAGCTTCATATTTTCATGCTACTGTTTTCTTTTTAATGTATTAAGGACACGTGTAACGACTAAGTTTTTCAAAATTTTATCTTCTACCTAAAACTTTTCCTGTAATTGGCTTGCACATGAACAAAGGCAATGTTGGTTTATCTAATAAGCGAGTAAATATATAGAATCTCCTTCTGAATTCACTCCATAATAGGGGTTTTCTGTGGTTTTGAGGCGATTGCTACGAGTTGTGACAATCAAGTAATGAGACTAATTTTATTGCTGCGCTTGTGGTAAACATGCGACCTTGAAATTCCTTTCCCCTTCCCCGGCATCTTTCCTCTCTTTATTGATATTGTTACATGTACAAATAATTACATGTACAAATAATTCTGCGAGCTGCTGTCGCAATTGTTTTCATAATCAACGTCAACAAATGAATTTACTCGAACCCACGAGAACCCAACAAGCATGATCAACATCTGCAAGTGACGTCACTCCATTCATTAATTTGCTCGAATCTACCAGGTACCTCTCGGTAGAACATTCGATAATGTACGAGAAATGGGTGAATAGGTAGAGACTCTATATAAAGGCGAGCTGAATGAATGGGGGATGGATTCATTACAACCGCGATAGAAAACTGCGACATAGTGGAACGCGAAGTAAAGACGACTGATTGTTTGAGTGCGAAGTGATTTAGAAGACAATTGCGATAAGAAATTTATGGACAAGTGTTAGATTTAAAAATTAAGTGAAAATTAAAATTAGTGAAAGTGTTAACTGATTATTGTGCATTTTATTTGATTTAATAAACTCTTTTAACTTAAATTAAAAGACATTGCGTTTTCACTTTCCGGGAACGTTAAAATTATAGGCCGCGAACCATAACACGCGACAATGGTGTCAAGAAGTGAGAAAGAAAAATTTTGAAAGTGAAAATTTGAACATTTTTATAGTGCAACGAAGCCTAAACTTAAAAATTAATGAATTGACCATGTCGGAGCTTAAGGAAGAGTTGGAACAGTGAAACCTGGCTACGCAAGGTACAAAGGCCACACTGATTGCACGCTTGCGTGACGCAATTGAATCGGAAGGCGCGTATCTGGATTCGGGTGAGCCCTCAGATGCAGAAAAAGGCGCAGAAGGTGGTGAAGCAGAAATATCAAAACCAAAGGAACCAGAAAATGCGCTGATGCAAATGCTGATGCTGATGCAGCAAGAACTGCGACAACAGTCACCTAATTTAACTGCGAAGCTCAATGAACAGTCGTCCAATTTAACTACGAAGCTAGACCAACAAGCAATCGAAATCAAAGCAGACATCAAGGCAGACATCACACAGAAGCTGGAGAAACAGTCAACCGAAATAAAAGCGGAGCTCGGAAGTCTCAACAAACAAATTAACGACGTCGAGGAAAATGTTGACCAGGTCGAGGAAAAGGTTTACCAGGTCGAGGAAAAGGTCAGCCAGGTTGAAGAGAGAATCAACAATGAGATGGAAAACATGAAAAAGGAATTGGAAGCAGCAAAGGCAGTAGTAACCACCTCACCAGCCCCGCTTAAAACCGCAGTGCAAGGCTCGTCCAGAAATGTGCAAGCACCAATATTCGATGGGTAAACGGTCTGGACTATCTACAAAATCCAGTTTGAAGCAGCCACTAGGATAAATCACTGGAATGAGCAGGAACGAGCAACTGCATTAATTCTTGCTCTAAGAGGCCCAGCTGCCGAGCTTTTGCAGACTATCCCCGTTGAGCTGCATTCAAACCCGGCTGCTATAATGAATGCGCTGGACATGCGTTACGGAGACGATCATCTGAAGCAGATTTACCGGGCACAGCTACGGCATCGAATGCAGAAGTCTGGCGAAACCTTGCAGCAGCTAGCACAAGACATTGAGCGACTGGCACTTTTGGCTTACCCAGCGTACGACCCAGAACATCGAGATGACGTAGCAGCAGAAGCATTCATCAGCGCCTTAAAGGACAAGGAATTGCAACAAGCCGTGCGGTTAGCTCAAAAGCAAACAGTCAAGGATGCATTGGCTTATAGTTTAAATTTTGAGGCAGCCAAAAATGTGACCCGTACCACTGCCCGGGTTCACGAGGTACTGGCAGATAATTGCAGGTGTGAGCGCGCGGGAATTGAGCGAGAGCTGCAGGTGAATGGTGCGCCTAGATGCTGGAATTGCGTGGAAAAAGGGCACCTGCAAAGAGACTGCAAGAAGGGAAGAAGACCGAGCTATTGTCCAGGGTGGTGGAGATCCAGACCGTGTCAGGAGCCTAGAATGGAGGCCCATCAAACTGTAAGGGCCAACTTCGTGGGGCGAACGTTGGCTAGGAGTATCGACATCCCCAGCACCGTGCCAAGGCAACATCGTGGAGAAACAGACACATGCCTTCCTGGTCAAGTTGATGAAGAACAATGCACCCTAACAAGCGACACTAGTGCAACCCGATCGACGATCCGACCAGACCTAGTGAGGCCCCAACTGCTTCACAAGGGCAGAGTTCATGGAATTGCTGACGCCCTATCTCGTCATCCATGTCCAGCTAACTGCAAACATTGCCAACGGATTGAGGAAAAGGAGACGCCCGTTGATCTGCGAGTGATAACGGCCGAATTCAATGAAGGTTGGTCATCGGAGGAGATTCGAAATGCCCAGTTAGCCGATGAAGATATCGGACCATTGCTCGTATGGAAGGAGACGACTGGGCGACCTGAGTGGAAAGACGTTTCAATGCATGGCGCAACCCTGAAAAGCTATTGGGCACAATGGAACTCCCTTCAGGTGGAGGGTGGCGCACTCAAGCGAAAATGGGAAACGGTGGATGGTAGCTCCTATAGGATGCAAACTATACTTCCCAAAAGCCGAATCCACGATGTGGTTAAGGAAATGCATGAAGGATCCTCGGGAGGCCACCTTGGTGTTAACAAGACCTTAGCGAAATTGCGGGAACGGTTCTACTGGCTCCACGCTCGAGAAGACGTAGAGGACTGGTGTCGCAGATGCACAATTTGCGCTTCCGTCAAAGGCCCAAAGCGACGACTGAGAGGACAAATGCAAACCTATAACGTAGGCGTGCCATTCGAAAGGATTGCTGTTGACATCGCAGGACCCTTTCCTGAATCCGATTGGGGAAATCGATATACGCTGGTTGTAGCCGATTATTTCAGCAAGTGGCCCGAGGTCTACCCCATTCCCAACCAGGAAGCAACTACCGTAGCTGAACAGCTAGTGTTAAATTGGGTCAGTAGGTACGGCGTACCTTGCGAATTACATTCAGATCAAGGCCGAAACTTTGAGTCACTAGTTTTTGGCGAAATGTGTGAACTACTGGGAATACGGAAAACAAGGACAACACCGCTGCATCCCCAATCCGATGGAATGGTCGAACGGTTCAACGGCACGCTCAATAAACATCTGGCCAAGATGGTTGACGAGAACCAAAGGGACTGGGACCGACATATCCCACTGTTTTTGATGGCGTACAGAGCTGCCGAACATGCATCGACGGGCCAAGTCCCAGCCAAAGTCATTTTTGGAAAGACTGTTCGTTTGCCAGCCGATATAAAGTTCGGAACACCCCCTGAGAAACCCCAAACGGTCTCGGAGTACGCAAGCGATCTAAGACAACGGTTGAACCAGATACATCGGACAGTGCGAAAACACCTCGAATCGGCTACTGACCGCATGAAGACCAGGTATGATCTAAAGGCTAATTCTACTGGCTTCCAGCAAGATGACTTGGTGTGGCTTTATAACCCGCAACGGCGAAAGGGTAGGTCCCCAAAGTTGCAACATAATTGGGAGGGACCATACCGAGTTACAAAGCGAATCAACGACGTCGTATACCGAATACAGGAACATCGTAAGCCGAGAGCTAAAATGAAAATCGTGCATCTGGACCGTCTTGCCCCATATTACACCCAGGGAGAATTGACTACAAATAGCGACACATCTTTTCGGGGCGAAAAGAACTGAGGTGGGGGCAGTGTTACATGTACAAATAATTACATGTACAAATAATTCTGCGAGCTGCTGTCGCAATTGTTTTCATAATCAACGTCAACGAATGAATTTACTCGAACCCACGAGAACTCAACAAGCATGATCAACATCTGCAAGTGACGTCACTCCATTCATTAATTTGCTCGAATCTACCAGGTACCTCTCGGTAGAACATTCGATAATGTACGAGAAATGGGTGAATAGGTAGAGACCCTATATAAAGGCGAGCTGAATGAATGGGGGATGGATTCATTACAACCGCGATAGAAAACTGCGACATAGTGGAACGCGAAGTAAAGACGATTGATTGTTTGAGTGCGAAGTGATTTAGAAGACAATTGCGATAAGAAATTTATGGACAAGTGTTAGATTTAAAAATTAAGTGAAAATTAAAATTAGTGAAAGTGTTAACTGATTATTGTGCATTTTATTTGATTTAATAAACTCTTTTAACTTAAATTAAAAGACATTGCGTTTTCACTTTCCGGGAACGTTAAAATTATAGGCCGCGAACCATAACACGCGACAATATATTTATCATTGCTGTTTAGTTCGCCTGCTGCGTCGTGTTGAGTAGACGGGTGTTGGTGGTGCTCGTCACGAAAATGGAGAAATGAAATCAAGAGCAACGCGTCGCGATAAAATTTTGCGCCAGATTGGGTGAAACAGCTTCGGAAACGTACGTTAAAGTTGTAAAAGTGCATGGTGATAGTGCTTTAGTCGTGCCCAGGTGTTTCGATGGCATAAAGAGTTTAAGGAGGGGCATGAAAGCGTGGAAGATGAGGCGCGGAGTGGGAGACAAGTCGAGGTGTGGACTGACGTGAATGCGTAGCGTGTGCGTGCCCTAATCCGTGAAGGTCACCGTTTAACAGTTCGAATGTTGGCCTCGGAACTGGGTATGAGCCGTGAAACAGTCAGACAAATTTGAACCGACGATTTTTGGATGAAAAAGTTGTGATCCTTCATCACGACAACGCGCCGTGCAACACCGCCCTCAGCGTGTCCCAGTATTTGGCCTCCAAAGGGATCACATTGTTGCATAAGCCACCTTATTCGCCCGATATGTCACCCTGTGACTTTTTCTTGTTCCCTAGAAGAAAATCGGTGGTCAAAGGAACCCATTTTGAGTCGATTACAGACATCCAAGTGGCCGTGACGAAGGTACTCGCAAACATTCCAGTCGAAGCGTTCATTCTATAGCTGCCCAAGGAGACTACTTTGAAGGGGATGGCAGAATTGTAAAATAATTTTTAAATCTACGGCTTTCATGGAATCAGTCTCATTACTTAATTGTCACACTTCGTATTAACGCCTTGAGCGAAGAACTGATAATATCACGAGACTGATAAACTTTCCTTTGAAGAGATCCCTTGTCATGTTACTGTGAGCTCGACCTTGCTACATAGTGCCTTCAGTTAAGGGAGGTGTCTTTATCAATCATATGAATGTGTTCTCTTTCCTGTGCACCAACTATGAATGAAAGGAAAGGAAGGATATCCCAACATGTTTTGGTGGTTCCATTTATTTTTCGATGCTAACATTTTAATGACAAAATTACCTTAGAGAGCTTGCTAATACCTTAAAAACATACAAATAGTGCGCCACCTGAGTCCCACATGAGAAATATTGCGCCAGGCATTGTTCCCGAGCTTTGGACACAGCAAGTGCCTTGATGACCTTGTGCAGGTAAGAGTAAAAATACCCATGCTCACGGAGAAGCTGCGTCAGGTAATAATCAGTCACTTTGATTGAGCCACGTTCTCAAGTTACCAATCAAACGAGCAGTCTACTGGCTTCACGTCACGTACTTCTCTCCTATTGAGTAGCAGTCTCTAATTCTTGTTCACCTTACGTAGGTAGGTCTCCGTTTTGTCTTCAGCCGAGAGTATGGTAGACACTACTTTTGCCGTAACCGGGACTGCCAGATTCGATTGTGCGGGATGCGGACGTAACTTTCAAAGCTTTTCGCCTATGCATCTGAGTTTGTGTCTTCCGGTTAGACTCTTTACTAAGAGCATCAGTACGAGCTATAAAACCGTACAGGAGTACTGACTTCATAACACTGATAAATAGGCACGTCTTGACCAAAATAGATCCTCAAAGGCTGATCAAGAGGTGGTTGAGAGCTATCATTCCCACAGCTATTTTGATCGCTGGTACCCTGATTTAGTCAAAGAAGATTATCTTCGAGTCAATCTTTAAAACAAATTATTTATTTTCATCACCTCAGCTTTTTGTTGCACTGAGCTGAAGTCAATGATTACTCACCCGCTCAACGTAGAAACATGCATAGACTGAGTATCACTTATACGACATAGCCTCCATCGACTAAAGCTGCTCCATTGTCTGTAAAGTCGATCAAGCGCACTGTACCATGTTATCAAACTCCATGGCTGCATCATTCAGCCCTGCTTTTAGCAAGATCCTCATAAAGTGAGCTGCCTCAATGAGACCCCCCTGGTCTTGAGCCACACTGACATTTTGACGGCACAATGATTTACAAGAGTGCAACCTGAAATCCTAATAACAACAAGCTGTACTTTCGATGGGTGTGGCCTGTTTTTTTTCTTTAAGTATCAAATGATACTGAGCTAAAGCGTATCTCTACCATTTAATGACAAGAACATAAACTATGGTGCAGAGGTTCAGGCAGATCCAGTCTATTTCGCACAGGAATAATTGCTGAAAATTTTTCCGTGGCTCTATCAGCTATAGACTCCTCGCGAAACATCTATTCCAATAAACTGATAATCAACTTCACCGTAGACGGTCTCAAGTCCGTTTGAGAAAGGAGAAGGATGCCCTTGTTTTCTCAACCAAAAGCTTCCACGATTCCTCATCCTAAGCCCCACGAATAAATGGTAGTGAATGTTCTCGGGGTCGTACATTGGGTTTAATGGTTCCGCAATGATGGAACTCTAAATTTCGAGAAATACCAATAACTGTAAATATATCGATAGATCTGCTACTGATTTCTACTTATACCACATTTGTGGGGACGTAGGGGGGTGAAGATGAGTCATTTGCGCCTGATAACGGAATCGAAGCTATAACCACGGCACCGGAACGGAGGTTGGATGACCAGCTAGTCCTCTTCCCTAGAAAACCCTACACTGTTTAAAAATCTTCAGAAGAGCCTCGGAATGGATTGGATCCGCGATAATAACCCCACAAACGGAAAAAGACAATGGCATTGGATCCTGGAATGTCAGATCATTCATTTACCCTGGTGCTATTAAAAACCTTTTACAACATGCCAGTCAATATAAATTAAAAATACTGGCAATTCAGAAAACGAATTGGACTGGAAATTATACTCAAGATAATAGATAGCACACAATATTCAAAAGTGGGAAGCCTACTGGCAAACGAGGATTCGGAATGGCCTTTTTTGTGGATAGGGAGTTCAAGTCGTACGTTATTGATATTAAGGCAGTCAATGAATGGTTGTGTGCGATCCGTATAAAAGCGAAATTCTTCGAAACCAGGCTGAAAACCGTTCCCGCCCCAACCAAAGAAGAGGACGAAGAAACGAAGAAAATGTTCAACAATCACCTAGAAAGACTAGTCGACTCAATGCCTACAAACGAGCCAAAAATAGTTTTAGGTGATTTCAATGCTAAGATTGGCAATGAGCTGTCTCATCGGGGAGCGACAGAAGGATAAAGCCTCCACGATGAAACAAATGACAGCGGCCAGCACCTGATTGACTTTGCATTTAGCAGAAATCTAGCCAATTGCAACTCAGGTAATTTCTTGATCAAGCTAACCTTCTTCTTCTTCGTTGGCATACAGCCCCTCTCGGTCCTCCGCTTCTTGCAAAACACACCACCAACTGCTCCGGTCCATTGACCGCGTCTTCCAATTTTGAAATTTGAACAGCGATGAACTATCTTCATCGCCCGAGTCAGACCAGCATTTCCTCGGCTTACCCACTTGTCTCCGCGCTTTAGTTCTCCCAACGAATACCTTTTTGAGTATCCGTTGTTCATTCACACGATTCATGTGGCCAGCCCATTGAAGCTTCCACAGTCTTCCAATCGTTGAGACCTACGGCTCATCAAAAATTTCAAACAGCTCATGGTTGTATCGAATTCGCCACTGGTCGCCGTCAAACTAACCTATCGATATCTGTGTCAAAGGCGAATTAATCGAAGATCAGCCCGCTGCGAAAATTTGACATCACAAGGCTCCAAACGGTCTCTGTGGCCAACAACTTCACGGAGACCCTCGACAACCAGCTCGTTCTCATCCTATCAGACACATTGCTGTAAACAAGAAACGAACTCTGGATGGAAGTGAAAGTGGCAATTAAGACCGTGACAGGACACAGAATCGAACATCAAGCCTGGTACAAAAGAAATGATTGGTTTGATCATAAGTGCCAGAATTTGTTAAAAAAAAAAGAATCAGACATATAAAGAATATTTAGGTAGGAAAACAAGGACGAATGGAGAACACTATGAAAATCTCAGAAGAGTGCCGAATAAGAAAATCAGAATTAAGAAAAGAAAATACTATGATGACCGATTGAGAAGTATCGATGTGAGTCTGGCCAGCAACAATACAAGACAAGCAGTGGAATGCCTGAAAACAGGTTATTAGCCCAATACTACGCTCTGTCGTGATGATATCGGCAGCATCATCACTGATGAAACCAAGATTAAGGAAAGATGGGAATCATATCTCAACAACCTCCTTAATGCTCCGCACAGTGCCAGAGCATCGAAGCCTATAGCAGTTTCCTCAGAGCTTCCACTAGCCCCACCAATTTTGAATTAAGATTGCTCTACCATCAAAGCCCAAAAGAATAATAAAGCGCTGGGCGTCGATGAGATTCCTGTGGTGCTCATTAAATATGGTGGCAGCAGTGTTCATGAAGCTATTCACAAAGTCATCCAGCACATTTGGCAACAAAAACATACGCCAAAAGAGTGAAACCAATCAATTATATTCCTTATCCACAAAAAAGATGACAAGCTACAGTGCGAAAATTATAGAGGCATATCACTACTTTATCTTGCGTACAAAACATTTTCAAAAGTCTTGGAACGTCAAATCGGAACATACGCAAATGGTATTATTGTGGAGTATCAAGGTGGTTTTAGAGCAGATAAATCGACAAAAGACCGATTGTTCACTATCAAGGTACTTGAAAAACTGTGGAGTTCAACATAGGCGTACACTTGATTTTCGTTGACTTTAATCAAGCGTACGACAGTATTGATCGTAGCATACTGTACCCAAAATATGGTTTCCTTTGGTATCCCAGCCAAACAAGTGCGTCTTACCAAAATGACAATGACATCGACGACCTTCTAAGTCCGCGTTAAAAACCAACTCACCGATGCCTTTGACACAATTATCGGACTAAAACAGGGAGATCGGCTGGCTCCATTGCTATTCAATTTGGCTACATCATACGGAAGCTACGTGCCGATACATGAGGCACATGACTACACAAGTCGTGCCAAATAGTAGCCTAGACGGACAATATCAAAAATTCTGTCACGGTCATTAACAACTGCCAAAGAACTCTTCCTGAAACTCCACAGCGAAGCAAAACTAGTAGGACAACAAATCAATGAGAATATAACAAAACTCATGATGCAGTCCAGAAAAAATAACCCAAGTGCACAAAGTATTACACTTGGCGAACATATTATCCAAAATGTGAATAAATTTGTGTATTTAAGCGCCAAAATAACGAGAGCCGGTAATGAAAGAGATGAAGTATGCCGGAGAATACAGCTCATAAACAAAATATTTTATTCAGTTTCGACGATCTTGAAGACCAGCTGCATATACAGGAAAACAAAGCTCTAGGTATACAAATCTGTGATAAGACCTGTGCTATGCTAGGGTGTGAAACATGGACCCTAACCCAAGCATCCGCAAATATATTGAACGCCTTTTGGCAACGGGTCCTGAAACGAATAATACGAGCCGGAGGTATCAACAATTGTAAGACTGTGGAAGCTGCAATGAGCTGGTCACATTAATCGTAAGGACGTACAACGGATACCAAAAAAGGTAATCGTTGGGAGAACTGAAGGCTGAAATGGTGGTCTGACTAAGTCGACGAAGACAGTTCTTCGGTGGTCGGATTTCAAAATTGGAGGGCGCGGTCAGTGGCAATTGCAGGAAGCGAAGGCAGGAAATGAAGGCACGAGAGGTTCTGTATTGCTACAAAGAAGAAGAAGAAGAATTTATGTATATATATCTATATATATATATATATATATATATATATATATATATATATATATATATATATATATATATATATGTCTATATATATATATATATATATATATATATATATGTATATGTATATATATATATATATATATATATATATATATATATATATATATATATATAAATATGTATATATCTATATATATCTATATATATATATATATATATATATATATATATATCTATATATATATATATATATATATATATATATATATATATATATATATATATATATATATATGTATGTATATATATATATATATATATATATATTGTTACATGTACAAATAATTCTGCGAGCTGCTGTCGCAATTGTTTTCATAATCAACGTCAACGAATGAATTTACTCGAACCCATGAGAACTCAACAAGCATGATCAACATCTGCAAGTGACGTCACTCCATTCATTAATTTGCTCGAATCTACCAGGTACCTCTCGCTAGAACATTCGATAATGTACGAGAAATGGGTGAATAGGTAGAGACTCTATATAAAGGCGAGCTGAATGAATGGGGGATGGATTCATTACAACCGCGATAGAAAACTGCGACATAGTGGAACGCGAAGTAAAGACGATTGATTGTTTGAGTGCGAAGTGATTTAGAAGACAATTGCGATAAGAAATTTATGGACAAGTGTTAGATTTAAAAATTAAGTGAAAATTAAAATTAGTGAAAGTGTTAAATTGTTAAATTGTTTATTGTGCATTTTTGTAATTAAATAAATTCTTTTAACTTAAATTAAAAGACATTGCGTTTTCACTTTCCCGGAACATTTAAATTATAGGCCGCGAACCGAAAACACGCGACAATGGTGTCAGAAGTGGGATTAAAATTTTGAAAGTGAAAATTTGAACATTTTTATAGAGCACAATAGTAAAATTTAAAGAAACATTGAAAATGCCACGAAGCCTAAATTTAAAAATTAATGAATTGACCATGTCGGAGCTTAAGGAAGAGTTGGAACAGCGAAACCTGGCTACGCAAGGTACAAAGGCCACACTGATTGCACGCTTGCGTGACGCAAATGAATCGGAAGGCGCGTATCTGGATTCCGGTGAGCCCTCAGATGAAGAAAAAGGCGCAGAAGGTGGTGAAGCAGAAACAAAAAAAAAACAAAGGAACCAGAAAATGCGCTGATGCAAATGTTAATGCTGATGCAGCAAGAGCAGCGACAACAGTCATCCAATTTAACCACGAAGCTAAATGAACAATCAGCGAAGCTAGACCAACAAGCAATCGAAATCAAAGCAGACATCAAGGCAGACATCACACAGAAGCTGGAGAAACAGTCAACCGAAATAAAAGCGGAGCTCGGAAGTCTCAACAAACAAATTAACGACGTCGAGGAAAAGGTTGACCAGGTCGAGGAAAAGGTTTACCAGGTCGAGGAAAAGGTCAGCCAGGTTAAGGAGAGAATCAACAATGAGATGGAAAACATGAAAAAGGAATTGGAAGCAGCAAAGGCAATAGTAACCACCTCACCAGCCCCGCTTACAACCGCAGTGCAAGGCTCGTCCAGAAATGTGCAAGCACCAATATTCGATGGGCAAACGGTCTGGACTATCTACAAAATCCAGTTTGAAGCAGCCGCTAGGATAAATCACTGGAATGAGCAGGAACGAGCAACTGCATTAATTCTTGCTCTAAGAGGCCCAGCTGCCGAGCTTTTGCAGACTATCTCCATTGAGCTGCATTCAAACCCGGCTGCTATAATGAATGCGCTGGACATGCGTTACGGAGACGATCATCTGAAGCAGATTTACCGGGCACAGCTACGGCATCGGATGCAGAAGTCTGGCGAAACCTTGCAGCAGCTAGCACAAGACATTGAGCGACTGGCACTTTTGGCTTACCCAGCGTACGACCCAGAACATCGAGATGACGTAGCAGCAGAAGCATTCATCAGTGCCTTAAAGGACAAGGAATTGCAACAAGCCATGCGGTTAGCTCAAAAGCAAACAGCCAAGGATGCATTGGCTTATATTTTAAATTTTGAGGCAGCCAAAAATGTGACCCGTACCACTGCCCGGGTTCGCGAGGTACTGGCAGATAATTGCAGGTGTGAGCGCGCGGGAATTGAGCGAGAGCTGCAGGTGAATGGTGCGCCTAGATGCTGGAATTGCGTGGAAAAAGGGCACCTGCAAAGAGACTGCAAGAAGGGAAGAAGACCGAGCTATTGTCCAGGGTGGTGGAGATCCAGACCGTGTCAGGAGCCTAGAATGGAGGCCCATCAAACTGTAAGGGCCAACTTCGTGGGGCGAACGTTGGCTAGGAGTATCGACATCCCCAGCACCGTGCCAAGGCAACATCGTGGAGAAACAGACACATGCCTTCCTGGTCAAGTTGATGAAGAACAATGCACCCTAACAAGCGACACTAGTGCAACCCGATCGACGATCCGACCAGACCTAGTGAGGCCCCAACTGCTTCACAAGGGCAGAGTTCATGGAATTGCTGACGCCCTATCTCGTCATCCATGTCCAGCTAACTGCAAACATTGCCAACGGATTGAGGAAAAGGAGACGCCCGTTGATCTGCGAGTGATAACGGCCGAATTCAATGAAGGTTGGTCATCGGAGGAGATTCGAAATGCCCAGTTAGCCGATGAAGATATCGGACCATTGCTCGTATGGAAGGAGTCAACTGGGCGACCGGAGTGGAAGGACGTTTCGATGCATGGCGCAACCCTGAAAAGCTATTGGGCACAATGGAACTCCCTTCAGGTGGAGGGTGGCGCACTCAAGCGAAAATGGGAAACGGTGGATGGTAGCTCCTATAGAATGCAAACTATACTTCCCAAAAGCCGAATCCACGATGTGGTTAAGGAAATGCATGAAGGATCCTCGGGAGGCCACCTTGGTGTTAACAAGACCTTAGCGAAATTGCGGGAACGGTTCTACTGGCTCCACGCTCGAGAAGACGTAGAGGACTGGTGTCGCAGATGCACAATTTGCGCTTCTGTCAAAGGCCCAAAGCGACGACTGAGAGGACAAATGCAAACCTATAACGTAGGCGTGCCATTCGAAAGGATTGCTGTTGATATCGTAGGACCCTTTCCTGAATCCGATTGGGGAAATCGATATACGCTGGTTGTAGCCGATTATTTCAGCAAGTGGCCCGAGGTCTACCCCATTCCCAACCGGGAAGCAACTACCGTAGCTGAACAGCTAGTGTTAAATTGGGTCAGTAGGTACGGCGTACCTTGCGAATTACATTCAGATCTAGGCCGAAACTTTGAGTCACTTGTTTTTGGCGAAATGTGTGAACTACTGGGAATACGGAAAACAAGGACAACACCGCTGCATCACCAATCCGATGGAATGGTCGAACGGTTCAACGGCACGCTCAATAAACATCTGGCCAAGATGGTTGACGAGAACCAAAGGGACTGGGACCGACATATCCCACTATTTTTGATGGCGTACAGAGCTGCCGAACATGCATCGACGGGCCAAGCCCCAGCCAAAGTCATTTTTGGAAAGACTGTTCGTTTGCCAGCCGATATAAAGTTCGGAACACCCCCTGAGAAACCCCAAACGGTCTCGGAGTACGCAAGTGATCTAAGACAACGGTTGAACCAGATACATCGGACAGTGCGAAAACACCTCGAATCGGCTACTGACCGCATGAAGACCAGGTATGATCTAAAGGCTAATTCTACTGGCTTCCAGCAAGATGACTTGGTGTGGCTTTATAACCCGCAACGGCGAAAGGGTAGGTCCCCAAAGTTGAAACATAATTGGGAGGGACCATACCGAGCTACAAAGCGAATCAACGACGTCGTATACCGAATACAGGAACATCGTAAGCCGAGAGCTAAAATGAAAATCGTGCATCTGGACCGTCTTGCCCCATATTACACCCAGGGAGAATTGACTACAAATAGCGACACATCTTTTCGGGGCGAAAAGAACTGAGGTGGGGGCAGTGTTACATGTACAAATAGTTACATGTACAAATAATTCTGCGAGCTGCTGTCGCAATTGTTTTCATAATCAACGTCAACGAATGAATTTACTCGAACCCACGAGAACTCAACAAGTATGATCAACATCTGCAAGTGACGTCACTCCATTCATTAATTTGCTCGAATCTACCAGGTACCTCTCGGTAGAACATTCGATAATGTACGAGAAATGGGTGAATAGGTAGAGACCCTATATAAAGGCGAGCTGAATGAATGGGGGATGGATTCATTACAACCGCGATAGAAAACTGCGACATAGTGGAACGCGAAGTAAAGACGATTGATTGTTTGAGTGCGAAGTGATTTAGAAGACAATTGCGATAAGAAATTTATGGACAAGTGTTAGATTTAAAAATTAAGTGAAAATTAAAATTAGTGAAAGTGTTAAATTGTTAAATTGTTTATTGTGCATTTTTGTAATTAAATAAATTCTTTTAACTTAAATTAAAAGACATTGCGTTTTCACTTTCCCGGAACATTAAAATTATAGGCCGCGAACCAATAACACACGACAATATATATATATATATATATATATATATATATATATATATATATATATATATATATATATATATATATATATATATATATATATATATATATAGGCGATTTATTTTGAGGTTTGATTTTCACTGAACGCGTGACTCCTGTAAAACTATTATGCAATTTTTATTCAGTATTGTTGGCCAAATGATCATTAAAAGACTTGCACTGCAACAATGTATCCAAGTTATTCAGCTGGATTACGAAAATCAGCGTTGTGTGAGAAAATCATGCTCTTAGAGCAACTTATGATGTCCATCGTCGATTACCGAAATCAATATCGTCAATACCATCCCCAAATTAGAAACCCAGCATACATTATTGGATAATACTCGACCGATTAGATCATTTCCAGCAAATAGTGAAGATAATATAGTGGCTATAGCTGAGAGTGTGGCTGAAGACCGTGACGAATTGAAGCGTCGTCCAAAATTGGATCTTCAGAATGGATCATGTAAGGCGTGGTTGCGGTCAACATTTGAATGGGAGAATCTTTAAAAATTAAATGTCATAGATTGTTCTTTTGACTTAGAATAAAGTTTTTACTATAGAATTCAACTTTATTCCTTTTATTTGAGATTAAAACCAAATCTCATAATGAATCAATAACGAAATCCGTAAACACGCTAGGGACCGCAATTTTGCTTTGATTTTCACCGGAATTCCAGGAATAATGTACTAAGTAAATATCTTAGGTAAATTTCTTAACCTGATAAGCCGGGCAAAAGCAAAGTGGTGGCCCGTTTCGACGAAAATCCGTAATTTCCGTTCCAACTAAAGCATAGCTCTGATTTTGACAGAATTTAGAACAAACGTTTATCAAAGTCTGTGGCGAAGCTCACAATAAAAATACAAAGCTATATCTATAAAACAGTAATTATATTTCAAGTACAGGTCTCAAATTTCTAAATGGAGGCTGGCCAAATTTCGAAGTATTCTTAAAGTTGCAAAGTTGATTCGATCTGTATGA
The DNA here is from genome assembly GCA_963969285.1 of Odontomyia ornata. Taxonomy (NCBI): domain Eukaryota; kingdom Metazoa; phylum Arthropoda; class Insecta; order Diptera; family Stratiomyidae; genus Odontomyia; species Odontomyia ornata. The sequence continues at coordinate 170,114,206 of OZ017740.1, read as the reverse complement.
AATTTAATATCAAATGGGCTTTTTCACACGGGAATGGTTAAAAACCCATATCCAAACAGGTTTCGCGCTTACGCCCTTATGTTTACACGTTGCATAGTTCAGCCAACCTATGTTTGTATACGATACACGTCTTGCGAGTGTATGTGTCAAAAGGATCATTTGATTGTTAAACATCGTGCGGACAACATGAAAGCGAAGACAGAGAGATAAGCGATTGAGAATTGATGTTTTAGCCTTGAATTGTGCACGAGGTAATAAAAACTGGAATGGAAAATGTAGTTTTTGATTGTTAAAGTTTGTCGATTCAAACTTCTATTGGATTTATTTGAATCCTCCATGTTTTTCCGCTTTATGAAAATTATATTCCAAATGTGAATATCTCTTTTAGTCGCATATTTTTCTTGATGTATTGTAAACTTGCTTATTATAATGTGATTCTTTGAAGATTATGCGTGCTGTTAATTTTCTATGGATTCACAATATGCAATTTAACTTTATTGAAATCGTGATATTCATCGTGTTGTTTCTTGAAATTGAACATGGCCTCCGCTTTTATAAATTTATTAAATAACGCGTAGCTTCTCGCATCCACGCATCCATTTTTGCACGCAAATTAAGGAAAGGCAATCGTTTCGTGACGACTACCTTCTTAACCGAATGCTCAATTCGGAATGATTACCGGCGTTTGCATAAAATTTCCCCCACCAAATGATCAACAAAATGCATTGGTGTATGTGCGTTACGCTCGTTCACCCTAAAAGGTTTTGGCATGTTTTTATCATCAGGTCCCCTCAATGCCTCTCACTCTTCTTGCCCATATAACCTGTTTAACGCCAACTTTTAACGCTGCGTCTGAAAAAGCTCAATGGGTGGTAATCAGATCTAATGATTTTGTTATTTACTTGATCATGCAATTTTTTCAGATTTCCGTGGCCCTCTAATGGCCACATTTCTCAGTGGATTTCGATAAAAATTGAAATTATAAATCACTAAAATACGTTATTTTGTCTTACCGAAAGTTATGAAAATCGGATGACACAAAAATAAGTCAAAAATTTTTTAGCTGGCGCTTTCATTTGAAGGAGACTTGGCAAAATGGTTTATAAGACTCCAAGATAGACATTTCTTAAAATAATTCAAAATCAATTGCTTAATAAGGGCCCATAAAGATCAGAAAGCATGCGAAACCGATATTTTAGTCGCAATGAATGTGTTGAATGTATTTCCATCGTAACATTTGAAATAGCTTACATTAAAAGTGTTCTTCTTCTTCTTTATAGCACTAAAAACTTTCTCGGGCCTTCGTATCCTCAAAAAGACACTTCTAACTGTCTCGGTCTATTGGCCACATTCTCTCATTTTGAAATACGAACAGCGATAAACTGTCTTTGTCAACCGAGTCGCACCAGCGGTTCCTCAGTTTCCCCACTGGCCTCCGCCCTTCAGTTCTCCCAACGAATATCTTTTTAGGTATCCATTGTTCGTCCATGCGATTTATCTTAGGCCATTGCAGCTTCCACAGTCTTACAATCGTTGAGACCTCTGGCTTGCCAAGAAATTTCATGTAGCTCATGGTTGTATCGAATTCGTCATTAATTCCAGTATAGCGTTGGTCCGATTATTTGCCTCAGGACCCATCATTTGATGGCATTCAATATGTTTGTGGATGATTGGCATAAGGACCATGCTTTACACATATAGTCTAACACAGTTCTTGTCCCAGAATTGTATACTTGGAGGTTTGTTTTCTGTGTATGCAGCTGAACTTCAAGATAGTCCAAACTGAACCAAATATTTTATTTGTGAACAGCATTCTTCCGGATATTTTATCTCTTTCATTACTGGATCTCATTATTTTGGCACCCAAAATATACGAATTCACCCACATTTTCCATATTGTATTCGCCAAGTGTGATATTTGGCGTATTTAATGTCTTAAATACGCTAAACATCATATATTTTCCTGGACTGCATCATGCACTTTGTTATATTCTTATTGCGATGTAGCCCTACTAGTTTTACTTCGCTATCATGTTTCAGGAAAAGTTCTTTGGTGGTTGTTAACGACTGCGCCATAATGTTGATGTCATCAGCATAGGCTACCATTTGACTTTTAAGGACAAGCTATTTTCTGATGATATACTCCAGAGCCCAATCGAATGGCAATGGGGCCAGCTTATCTCACTGCATTGGTCCGGTATTTGTGTCAAAGGTGCTGGTGAATTGATTATTGATGCGGACTTGGAAGGTTGTCGACATCATTGCGATGTGTGATACGTCTATGTTGAACTCCCAGTATTGCTCAAGTACCAGTTTAACTGTAAGCAATTTGTCTATTGTTGATCTAACTGCTCTCAAGCCATCTTGCTACTCTCCAATACTACTGTCGGCATAAGATCTGAGTTTATTTGCTAAGATTTTTGAAAATGTTTTGTATACCGTGCAAATTGCTGATATGCCTCTAAAACTTTCGCACTTCAGCTTGTTACTTTTTTTGTGCATGAGGAATGTAATTAGTTGGCTCCATGCGTTCGCCATATCTTTCTGCTATCAAATCTTCTGCATGGCATTTTTTTATAGTTTGGAGGTGAATGTCGTTTACGCACAGAGTGTGGGACTCCCGTGCTCGCAAATAACTGAATTACCGACTAAACACCTCCCCTGTCAACTTTAGAACCCACACTGGAATCGTTTGACACATTACTGAGGGTCAGGGCTCACGTTGCTACGCAGGGAGCTGCCTTCAAGCCGGGGGATCCCTCTTCAAGCAGTAGGGAAGAGGGGAAGAGGAATTGCCAGACGAGCTATTCCCCAGCCCTAACGCCCCCAGCTGCTGAGAGTCTCTTTTATCTTTTAGGACTGCCCGAACATAATGAGTCACATGTTTCGATTTGTCAACCTATTCGAACATCACTACGACTATACTATCCGGGGTGAGCTCTCCCGTTTCCCTGTAAAGGTCTCTTCACAGCCTGTCCCATTTGGTGCACGCAAAAAAAGTGTGACTAGCACGAGCCTCGCTACTTTCCATCGTACCGGGAAAACCCCGTCCCGTAGGCAAGCGTTGAATGTGCTGCGCAGCAAGTCAGGACAATGGTGATAGACAAATTGCAACACCTCAGCTGAGACACCATCTGGACCTGGAGAAAGGACTGCCTTTTCCAGATCCGGCTGTATGAAGAGTGGACACTCGACTGCTGTTTCACTATGGAAAGCGTCATACGGATGGGGTGGGTGGTGAAGAGTGCCCGCAATATCTCGCTCATCTTTTCGGCATCATATTTGCATGGTTTTTGTAGTGCACCGAGCTTTGCATAACTAGTTTCTAGTCAAGGCCCCATGGATCCTTGTTCACACTATCGAGTTGACCTTGCCAGCAGCGGGGCTGACTGCATGGCTTTGTGGGCAGCTTTTTGAACACTGTTGCCACTATATCTAACGAGCTCCACTAGAATATCATCGATGCCCGGCACTTTGGTATTCATTTGGATTGTGTTGGTGGAATAAACTTCATCCAGAGTAGGTGAGGCTATGTGTAGTGAAAAATATATTTCAAAAGTCCGTAAAGGACTGCAGCGATGGTCTGCTGCCTCGGCAGAAGAAGGTGTCGGTATCTGCCGAGAATGCCCTTGTCTGGGGACGCGTGAATGCGCTGGCAGGCTAGCACTGCGGTGTCGTGGGGCGGGTTCATTCACCCAGCACAAGGACCCACTACAAAGAATTTCGCACTCACGAATTTCTGGGGTCAAACAAAACAAGGCGACCGAAGTCGCAAAAAGTGTAGGTAACTACACCAGGGACAACTGACTTGTTCATGGAACAAGAGTAACAAGTAAAAAGAAGTGGAAACAGGGTGACCTCGTCCTTACCCGGAGAGACTCATGGCCCACAAATGATAGAGGGGCAACCGGGTGGTGATGGAGCTCCTGCGCACCCACCCAACCGGATTAAAATCCATAATTGTTGCAGTGGCCAGGTATTCCTCTTCTGAATGGAAAACTCATACAACTTAACTTGTATAAGCTTTCCCATCAGAAGAGAAGTACCCCGGTGACCAATTTATGCCATAGAATTATGCAATTCGATTACATAACTCTATGCCATAAAGAGGCACTCTGCTTGGGCCACTCAGACCACGAAGTCACCTGAAACAAAGAAGTTAATAGGTACCCAGCGGCTGCCTCATGTTTGATGCCTGCCACCGTACCGGGTCCTATACCTGGTCCAAAGAAAAGAAATGAAAAAGCGGAGTTAGACTTTTAATGCAACATTGTTTTTTTTTAATTTACTAACTTGAAACGAATATGAAATTACAAGAAAAAGTACAATTTTTCGCAATTCGACCCGAACTATTTATAATATACAAAACTAATCTGACATTAAATTTATTGAAATATAATGTTACCTTCTTTTTGTTTTCTTACGTTAAGTCAAATTATTGCCCGCAAACCTTTTCGTTCGTGCACTCATAAGATCTCTAGTTTTCCACCATGAAAAGTTTACTTTATATTATGTGCTCTAAAACTAACAGAGATCATATCCATCTGACTACACCATATTGAAGGTTAATTTTGTGATCGCGTGTATGGTCGAATGCTTATCAAGGAAACCAAATTGGCAATTCGGCATCAACTCATATTTCTCAATATGGGCGTTTGATGCTTTTTATAGTATCACTTCAAACGCCTTGCTGATGTGAGGCACCAGGCTGGTTAGAAGGTAGCTTTAAGAGTACAGAGCTTCTTTTCCTTTCTTCAAGATCGGGAATACCTTGACCTTTTCACACTCAGTCGGGAAATATGAATTGCTCAACATGTTATTGAGCAATATGCAATAATTACTAATAGCAACTTCAGGCAAATATCGGAGAACTATTGTTCAAGTACTTGGAAATTATTTTAAGCGCTAGAGATTTATGTATGACCATGTTAAATCTGCTTGAACATCCTCCGCCACCTTGAATTCTCCCTGGAGAATTTCAACATTAGTTGGTGCTTGATTCGCATGTTGACGGTGTCCGTTCCAAAAACGTTTTTTGCATCCATATTGTGCGTATCGTGTGTGGTGATTGTTCCGGGTAGTTCTGCGGATAGTTGATTTTTGATTTGTTTCGAAACTTCTTCGTACATGCTGGAATTTAGAGTCCAATTGTATAAATTCGGGGGATCTGAAACTGTAGAATTTCCTCCAGTGATGAACGCTGTTAGATTAACAACAGGTGAATATGTGAAACGGTTTTGTGTTGACAGAGTGCTGTGACTTGTGATGACAATTGTTTTGTGGTTGATGATGCACCCTGGCTGTATTTGTAGGATGCCACTGCCAATGATCCTTTGCCTTGACCATTTTCCATTGCAAATAATTTCCAAGGTTGACGGATCTCGTACATAGAATATCCAGCTGTTTGTAGTGGTAAGTTGAATCCAATGATTGTGTACAGATTTCATTTCGACCTGACAGGAGGCTGATACTTCCTCGTGATGCATCAGCAAGGACATTTTGCATTGATTCACGGTTGATTCAGTGGAGTAAATTGGATGTTTTTGACGGCAAATTAGGTAGTCAGCGTCTAAATGTACGCATTGTCGCTTCTCGGCTTCTGCAAGTGGATAATGCTTGTCTCGGTTTATCGTAACGGCAAGGTAGTCAGTTGAAGGTTTAATGTAGGCGGTAGTTTCCTTAAAAGTTGATGGAACTGAATATAATTTGAGAAAATGGGAAGAATTTGATCCACAGTAAGTTGCTCTCTGATATTCTGGATTTGTTTTTGAAGCTGACTAGCTGATAGAATTAACGGATTGATTTTTCCATGATACGTATTGTAATTAATTGAAGCAATGTTCTTTGGTTAGCTTGAAAATGGGTCATGAGCAAAAGTGTGTGTAGTGAAAGTACGTTAAATTCATACATTTCCTCTTCGCTCTTATGTGTCTTTAGTGTAAGTTGTTCGATTTGACGCTCAATCGAATTTATTTGCTGATGGACGACATTTGTGTTTTTCTTCAAAATGTTGACGGTGGCTTCTACAATACTCGTTTGGTTTTTCATTAGCTTAAGAAGATGTTGTTCATTTGTTTTCACTTTACGAATATCTTCTTCATATTTTACAGCAAACTCCTCATCTAATATACCAAACAAGGAGTGTGAAATTGAACCAATTATGTTTAGAGGCGACCTTTTTTCCGATTTCTGATTGGAAAGGGGTGCTGATATAATGCTTCGTTTTGTTCTTGCAATTCTCCATGCAAGTGCTGAAACTCCAAAATGATGCCGTTGCAAAACTCTTTCATATTTTCTTTGTCTTGGAAACACAGATGTTCGTCAAACTTATGATTGCCCTTGAAATGCCTTCATATTTTGTCCAATAGCTCGTCATATCGTAAATGTTATAATTTTCTAGGTGCTATGTGAGAATTTGATGTTGCCAACTTCTTCAAAATAAATGACTGACTGATTGTTGAACGGTACTATTTCAACAGATTGGTTTCTAGTCGCATCAATTTTTTGGATGTTTGGAAAGACTAGTAACACGCATAGCAATGCTTGCTGAAGAAATCCTTTCCCTTGTTTGTTATTTTTAGGTTGTCCGTTAGTGTTACATTTGATTGGTTGAGTTGGAGTAAGGGCTGAGTAATTAGAAGTGACCGGGGCTTTTTTGACATTTCCTTTTGGTAGTTTAGAGGGCTCGTCATCAGGCGTTGAGTCCTCAGTTGCTTCGGGAGTTAATATCGTGTCTGGCAGTGGACATAATGTATGAACTGCTCTAGTAAATACTTCTGTTGCAGTTTTTACCTTAACTGTTCTCACATAATTGTCCGCACCCTTGATGACCTCCACTATACGTCCCATACGCCACGTTAGAGGAGGAAGATCCCTTTCTTTTAAGATGACCAGTGTTCCTGGAGTAACGTTTGGCTGTGGTTTTTGCCGCTTGTGTCTGGTTTGTAGCTCTTGCAAATATTCGTTAGACCATCTTTCCCAGAACTCCATATGTAATGATCTGACTTGATTCCACCTTGATGTTAGAGGCAGTCTTTGAATTTGACCAGTTGTTTCAGGTAATATTAACAGAGGCTATCCAATCAGAAAGTGCCCTGGAGTAAGGGGTTGGAGGTCATTTGGGTCTGTTGACACTGGAGTGAGTGGTCGGGAGTTAAAAATGGCTTCCATTTGGTAAATAACAGTATGCAGATGCTCATAGTCAAGGATGTTATTCCAAGTTTACGCTTTAAATGATACTCAGCGGACTTGACTGCTGCCTCCCGCAAGCCGCCAAAATGATGGGATCTAGCGGGAATTCGAAGCCATTCAATGCCTTCAGAACTGCAAAACGTATCGATGACATCCTGGCTGCTCTTCTCGTGAAAGAGTTTCATCAATTCTTGAAGCTCTGAGTGTGCTCCAACAAAATTGGTGGCGTTATCACTGAATATTTTTGCCGGTCGTCTTCTTCTTGATAAGAACCTTTTTAGAGTTCCAATGAATGCTGCAGCTGTCAAATCCGAAATCAATTCTAAATGAACTGCTTTTGTTGAGAAGCATATGAAAAGAGCAATATATGCCTTCACTGGCCTTTTCCCTCTCAGGTCAAAATGTATTTGAATGGGACCGCAAAAGTCCACTCTAACATGTAAGAAGGGTCGAGATTCTTGAATTCGTTCAGCGGGTAAGTCACCCATTATTTGTTGAAACACCTTGGGCTTAGCTATAGTGCATCGGACGCAATTTCGCACGGTTGCTTTGGCGAGTAGTTTCCCCTTTTATACACCGAACAGTTTGCCGTGTAATGTACAATAATGATTGTGGCCCGGCGTGCAAGTATTTTTCGCGTAAGTGTTTGAACATTAGCTTGGTTTTTGGATTTGGAGGAGAAATAAGCATTGGATGTTTTGCGTTGGGTGGTAGTTTGCTATTGGAAATTCGACCTCCCAGCCGTATTATGCCTTCGGTGTCAACTGATACTGCCAGAGATCGAAATTTGCTGTTACCGTCAACTGCTTTCCTCCTTTTTAATTGTTCGAGTTCGGCACCAAAGTCCTGCAACTGCATCTCACGTATTATCAGTTTCAATGCTATGTCCATTTTTTTGGGGGTAGGCTTGATTGCTGCTTCCTTTGTGCTATCTACCCGCATATTATTAGTGCATCGAACAATGAATCCCAAAACTTCTTGTAGTCTCTGGAAGTTGTTGCTGTACCTTATTTGTTGTATGAAGTGTGGTGCTGATGCTTATATTGTAAGGACATATTTTTTGACCTTGAGTTCATGTTCTGGAGTTGCTTGATCGTCGCTCCATGAAGGTCTACCTTGAATTTAATTGAATGCCGAAGAAATGATGGCCCATCAAACCAAAGTCTTGTCTCCAAGAATTGTGATGGAAGCATTCCTCTATAAATTATATCAGCGGGGTTTTGTTGCGATCCCACATGTTGCCAAATCCCATCCTTAGTTGCTAGTTGAATGGCAGCTACTCGGTTTGCCACGAACGTCGTGAACTTGGATGGAGTTGACGCTAACCACTGTAAAACAATCGTGGAGTCGGTCCATATAAATGTTTTTTCCATGTTGATTTGCAGGGCTTGTTTTACTTGATCGACCAATACCACTAATAAGTGTGCTGCACAGAGTTCTAGTCGCGCAATGGAGCGTTTTGTCACTGGAGCAACTCTACTTTTTGAGCATACGAAGAAAACCTTTGCATCTTTATTATTACCACCTGATCGCAAATAAACGCAGGCGCCATAGGCTAATTCATTTGCATCAGCAAAACCGTGCAGCTGAACTGGATCAGAATGATAGAAGCATTGTATCTTTCTTGTAATGTGAACATTTTCGAGCATTGGCAATTGACTTCTGTGCATTTTCCATCTTTGCTGTAGGGGATCTGGCAGAGGCGTATCACAATCAAGTTTAAGCTTCCATATTTGCTGCATAAAAATTTTGGCCAGCACAATGACTGGATTCAAAAACCAAGAGGATCAAATAGCTGTGACATCTCTGAGAGCACTATTCGTTTTGTCACGGGTCGTTGGTTGGAAAAGCGAGTGATCTTGATGTTAAACTCGTCGGTGCTTGGATTCCAGCTCATACCTAAAGTTTTAATAATGTTTGCTGTTTCAAGATGTATCATATCAAACTTGGTTGCTTGATCTTTTGAAGGTATTTTGCGTAAAAACTTTCAATTGTTTGAACAACACTTGTGTAGATGAAATTCTCCCCTTTCCAACATCTTTCTGAGCTATTTTTGCAATGCTTTAGCTTTTGTTAAGCTGTCTGCACCTGTCAATAGATCGTCTACGTAGAAGTCACGGGATACCACTTTTGCCGCCAAGGGAAACGCCATATGTTCGTCTTCGGTTAATTGATGTAAGCACCTTATCGCTAACTACGGGGCGCATCTAGTTCCGTAATTAACTGTCTTCAGCCTATATGTTTTTACAGTGTTTTCCAAAGTATGAGTTGAAAATCAGGATCATCTTCATGCAGAATCACTTGCCGATAAATTTTTTGAATGTCGGCACTGATCACGTACTGATGAGAACAGAACCTGACCAAAACATTGAAAAGGTTCTGCTGTAAATTTGGCCCAGTCCTCAAGATATCATTTAATGATTTGTTGCTGGATGTCTTCGCAGAGCCATCAAAGACAACTCGCAGTTTTGTTGTCGTGCTTTCTGGGCGTATCACATAATGGTGTGGTAGATAGTAATGAGGCTTAGATTCGTCTATATTGTGCACCTCTTCCAGATGTCTCAGTTTTCGATACTCTTCGATGAACTCCATGTAATCTTTCATCAATTGAGGATTGCGGTTGAATCGTGTTTGTAGCCCACAAAGTCTTTAAACGGCTACCTGCTTAAAGGTTCCTAATGCCTTTGGATCCTCCGAGAATGGCAGCCGTACGATATATTTGCCCATCAAATCTCTAGTTACCGTGTTTTTAAAGAATCTTTCACATTTTTTATCTTCCCCTGCTAAATGATTGATTGCAACTTGTGAAGCCTCCTCTAGTTCCCAAAAACGCTCTAATTGTTCATCCAAGTTAGTGACCGCAACACAAAACTTCACATTACTGTTGCTAGATTGAATTTTTCCTAGAGCTATCCATCCCAAAACTGTGTCATGTAAACATGGCAAGTGATTCGCCATAACGATCATTTTTGGCTTAATGATATAGCTATAAAGCTCAGCACCCAACAGCACATCGACAACTTGTGGCTCGTTGAATCTTGGATCGGCGAGTGTAAGGTTAGGTGGCAGTGGCCACTCGGATGTATTTAGGTGTCTGTCCAGAAGTTTGCTGGGGATTTCCTTCAGCACAAACGCTTCGAATTCAATGCTGAATGTATTTACTCTAGATGAGAGCCTCAGGTGGACTCGTTTTGATGATTGTTGCCGGCAATTCCCAACACCTACAATTTTTTGCATGCTCATTGATCCGTTCAGCTTCAGTCTCTTGCACATTCACTCAGAGATAAAACTGAGCTGAGAGCCTGTGTCCAGCAATGCTCTCGCTGGAATTGCATCTCCTTTTATGCCGGTTAGATTGACCACAGCAGTGCCAAAAAGTACATAAGAGTCACAATTGGTAGGGTCCTCTGTTGATGTAACAGCTTGGCTGGCAGTATTTGGTGAGGAAGCCTTCTCTTCTACATGTAATGTTGAATGAAGCCTCTTGCTGCACTTGAAGCAGCCTCTAGTTGAACAATTCTTGGAACTATGTCCGGGTTTCAAGCAATTGTAGCAAAGTTGTTTTTTCGCTATAAGATTTTTCCTTGGAGAAACTTCCATCGATAAAAACTTGTCGCATTTATTTAGATTGTGGCTTCCCGTACATAGTGAGCAGCTTGAATTTTTTGTTTCAGTTACTGCCATTACTAACTTATTAGAGCTGCCATGTTTCGTTTGTGTTTGGGAACCCTTACTACCTAGTGCTTCAAGTGCTTGAAATCTCAGTTCCAAGAAATTTAGAAACTGTTTCAGTTGTGGTATCTCCTTTGGCTGTTGTAACGTTTGTTCAAATAGGAAATGAGTGGTTCTGTCTAGCTTTTTGATCAGAATTACTACCATAATTGCGTCCCAATGCTGAACGGGAGTCTTAAGAGCACTTAATGCCCTAATGCACTCCTGTGTAGTATCATGAAGTGATTTCAATTCTTGTGCCGCTTCACCAATGACTGATTTTTGTGACAGCAATTTGTTAACCGCTGCATTCACTAAGAGTCTTTTGTTTTCATATCGGTCTTTAACAAGGCTCCATGCAGCTCATAGTTGCTATCACATATTGTCATATGACGAATGAGACCTCTGCCTCACCCTTCAAATTGGTTTTCAGGAACCAAAGTTTTTGGGCCGGACCCAGCATGCTGTTGTTGATTAGTTAGACATATAAGTCATGAAACTCTTGCCAGGCGAGATAGCTTCCATCAAATTTCGGAAGCTGAATTCAAGGAAGCTTTACCGTTTGGCTCGTTTCCTCAGATCCTGAAACCGCCTGTTATAGTTTGAGCTGCACCTTTTCAACCCAAATTTCTGGGTTGTATTTTTCTGGAACGTCGTCGCTTATCAGGATTTCCAAGTGCATAGCTCTGATTGCATCCCAATGCTTCTTGATGGTCTCTAACTGAGCTGACTTGAATTCCCTGGGTGGCTCCGTCTCTAATCTTCCTTCCGTTCTTTGCATGAGTTGTCGAAGAGTAGCAAGCATGATACTTTCGCATCTTGTTGAATTGGCAGCACATTTTCTATCAGCCGTTGAACGTTCTTCTGTGATAGACGCTGCCATATTTGAGCCTCGCTGCCTTTGTATAACTTCCAGGATTTTTACAACCACGACTTTGATTTGCTCAAAGTAATTATTCTTGGAATAATCTACCTGAGCAACTTCGGTACAACTCTCCAGAATTCCATCGTGGATTTTAAATTTTTCGAAGAGTGTTGATACTTCTTCTTCCCTTGCATCCAAATAGCTCGTTGTCTTCCTTGCTTCTGGATCCTTTTTGAAATTGCGATGGATTCTCTTAATATCTTGTCCGATCTCCAGATGTTGTTTCAGAATAACATCCATGTCTGGGGTCACCAAAATGTTCAATAATGAACTAAGGTCCTGTACCTAAAATGTTCAATATTGATTGTACTTGTAGTAGTAATACGCCCACCTTCGCTGTTGGAACTTAACTCAGTCTATATTTTAGTCATCCGTTTCTTAAATACATAAAATTTTGCTTATCCTAATATTTTAGTGTGGGAAAATCGTAAACATTTCATTCTAACGTTATTCCTCATCATAGTCAAAACAATTGCATATGCATATCATTTTTCAAATTTTGAGTTTGCAAGATTCATTCTAGACAAGAATGCATATTGCATGGAAATTTAGCTTGAGACAAAGAATTTGTTTTGACTTTGATTCAGATTACAAAAGAATTTATAAAGACAGCAACGTGAGAACAAGAACATAAGCAAATGGAATTCAAGTACTTGGAAATTATTTTAAGCGCTAGAGGTTTATGTATGACTATGTTAAATCTGCTTGAACAACTATATTCAAAATACTGTTAACACCACAAGCATTCTTGTTGTATATCCTACCAATATTAAATATAAATCTTCATATTTGACAAAAGAAACAATAAATTTCAAGCTCGGTATGACGTCAAATATCAATGTTTTACATAAGCAAAGAATTGGTCCGACATTCAGGCTTGATTTGAAATAAGAAATTTTTACTTTAACGACTTCTAAAAGTATTCGATTCCCTCTCTCAGGGTTTGGACGGTAGACCAATTCAAAATATGTTGCAATCAGCGAGGGTTTCTGTAGTCTACGAGTATCACCTACAATCCTGTTTCCATTCATATCGAAGATCCCACTATCATTTTAAATACCAGCCCTAGCGAGAAGATTTATCTCATTGCTAACGATTTCTAGATTCGATACTTTTACTTAGACTTCTTACGGAATAAGCTATTTACTTTTGTGAAAATGCCATCTGGATCCTGTGGGGTAGTATCCTTCAGTTTTCTTGCCCATTGATTGCTGACCTCACTCCTGAAGCATGGCTGGGTTTAGTCTCGGATATTCTTCATGTGTAATTTCAGCAAAGCCAACGAGGGATGGTTGAAGTCTCAAAATTGGCAATAAATATTGTTGACACATGTGAGGAGAAAGCTTTTAAATTTTTTCTATTTGGTGATGGTTTACGTCTCATGTCAGCTTCTCTGACTTTGACAAATAGAGTTCTTTTTCATCCTTTGTTGGATTTCTGTCATTTGGAATCATTGAGAAAGAGTTGCCATCATCAAATTCAAGTCTTGCGTCAGCAATACAGAGATCCAAATATGAACTTGTACTAGGATATGTTGGGAGCTCCGGCCCATATATTGTGGATTGTACCTGCATTCAATTCGGTTCTGTATTATCCACGATTTTGGGAATACACTTCTTAGATTATTGGCCGCGTTCAGCCATGATGGTTATTGGGCATTCAAATATCCGGCAAGAATATAATAACTATGCAGCATAGTCAATTTGAGTATTTCAAAGTAGAAAGTGAGCTCCTCCTTGAACTTACGAACCTTTCGACCAGTTGCATAGGTAAAAATAATGAAGAGTTTATGTCCACCATGTAACGAGATTTTTATAACGGAAACTTCTAGAAATTCAAAATTTTTGGGTTCGACTCTATCAATGACTTGGAAACAATAGGGTCTTCTCAACTGGTATGAAATTCTCAGAATGTTTTGAACTTAATTTTACCTTACAATGCATAATTTTAAACTGATTTCATTGGATACCCGAAAAAAGTACGCGTCGATCTGTTTCGAACAATAAAAGAATTTTGGACATGAGAATAACGCAAATAAACGACTTAGTGATTGGGTTTGTTTTTCATTAGAAGGCTAGAGGTTATTCATGTTTTCATTGAATAGTGAATAGTATTGTTTAAGCTACATATTTAAATTAAATTACATCAACAGATTCCACTACCGCTATTTGGGGAGCACGCACCTAGAATTTAATTACTTTCCATGGATAAAATACAAACATATCAGGAAGAGCTAAACTGAATGGCTATAAACAATTTGAGGGCTCAACTTCTTAATTGAGAAATCAATGAAATTAGTTATTTGAATAAGAGAAATATACTGGTCGTTCAATACCTGCTCAACAGATGGCGATTTAGAACAAGAATAAGGTGCCACTTTATTGGGGTAATTATAACATTTACCTACAACTTATGCATTGTACTATAAAAGAAGGAAAAGTGTAACCTTTATACACCTTTTATAAGATTCAAATAGTTCAAATATTACAACCAAAGACCATAATTGATTCGCAAAATACAGTCAGTAAGGATCTATCGCAGACATGAAATCTACCAGAGTTCGGAACTCGTGAAATAAACAATCATCCATGCTTTGTAATGCAAAGAAAGTTGGAAAACAGCGGTTTCGATATGAGTGGGTCTTTCAAACTCCTAATACAATCAAAGAAATTCAAAACGCCCATAAAATTTAAAGTCTCAATAACGAAGGCTGGGAAAAAAATAATTTGCAGCTTATTATTCGAATAAATGAACGGCCTGCATTTCATAAATCAGTTGTACAGAGGACGATAAACAGTCTCTTGGGTGTCGATTTTTCCAACGAATACCAAGTTAAAATAAAACAGTAGTTATTTCCGACAAAACCTGATATAAAACGACTTCCAGCCACTTTACGATTAGCAAACATACATCCCGACACCTAAAGGAAAAACATTTCTATTTTTATTGAAGGAAACAGTACTATGTCGTGCAAATCAAGTTTCACGAAGAGATGACGTCAATAGCGTATCCGTTCAGTATTTATGAAGTATTCTGTTTCTGACCACTGCAAAATATATGTAGTCTACTCGAATCCACAATATCAAATAATAAGTGATCGAGGTATTACTGAGACCTATCACTATTGAAATGTAAGGCATTAAGTCCAAACACAAAATAAAATGTTTACCTGAAATAACGATATCTTCATTTGATAGTTATAAACTTATTCTGAAAATTATTAAGTAGAAAATATTTTACTTCTGCTTCGGCTTGGGAAAATCAGAGGTTCTATTACTGATGCTTCGAACTGAAATCTGCGGCAATAATCTAATTTTATATCATTTGCAAAAAAAGAATCCTCTAAATACTGATTGTCTGTAAATGCTTACTTGACGGCCTAGATATCCTTTATGAGTTAATTAACAAATCTCTCACAATATTTATCAACATTACACTGTTTTTATGAATTGTTTGTGGTAATCAATGAACCATTAGTGGCAGTCAATGAATTATTCTCTTTTCATTTCCATCGAATCGCAGCCAAGGTAAGAAAACTACGATATAAATATGATTTATCATTGATTGACCCGTCCTGACTCCACTCACATATTTGTCATTGCTGTATCATTTTCTATAATTTGAACGATCCAACTCCTTGAAATATCTTAGCACGCGTGTAGTGTGAATATGTCCTGTAGCTAGGTAGAATCATGACACAAGCCTTGTTGAAGCAAACGTGAAGCTATGTTCCATCATCGTATGTGTAAAACAATGTTTCCGATTTTTAACACACATATATATATATATATATATATATATATATATATATATATATATATATATATATATATATATATATATATATATATATATATATATATATATATATATATATATATATATATAGTCCTGCGCTAGCGCTACTCCACAAGACGCTTTTCTAATTTCCCGTTTACAAAAGGCAGCAGGAATCCGAACTCCACTCGCGCAAAAATATCTCAGATACACACATTGGGCCAACTCGTCCTGATCGCTGTGCAACGAACAAGTAAACAAACTACGGCGCTTGCACGCTGAGGTCTCATTAAATTTATTAATTGAAGTATTTGCGACTGGCACTTGCAGTTGACCTTCTCCGCACCATGCACGTGGTTCACCCACACAAGAACCGCTCTCGCTCCGTTCACGTCGCTATAAACTATCAATCCTTGCAAGCAAGCAAATTACAGAGGAAACCCAAATTCTACGCGCCACTATCAAAAATTCACACCTTAATTCCGTTTTTAAAACGTGACGGTTGTTTTTAAGACCGGCCAAATTCATTCTCCGCGAATACCCCCACCACGAGCCCACCCTGTCAAATTCTCGAATCGTACCAGCTCAATCTTAATGGGCTGCGTTCGTTCTGAGGAAATTGGAGGGAAATTGATGTCCCATACAATTTGTACAAAGCAACTGGTTTTCAGTTTGGTTCGTTGATCTGGGACATATTATGTAGAAATTTCTTTTAACCCTTTGCCGGCGCCGAATAATCGAGCAGTTTTAGTTGTGCGGAAAGAAGAAAGAAAAAAAAAATCTATAAATTGACATAAATAAAATTTGAATTCGATGTGAATTTATCAAATAATTTAAAGAAAAAAAGATATTAAATTTAACTAACTGCTCGATTACTACATATGTCTATAAGCTTCGATGTTCTGGAGAAATGTGAAGAATTTAGAAGGTTCTTGAAATATGATGCCCATCTTTCCTTAATCTTGTTTTCATTTGGGATCATGTTGCCGATGTCAACACGACAGAGCTAGTCTTGTGCTGATAACCTCGTGTCAAGCTTTTCATCACTTTTTGTGCTTGTATTATGTTGTTGCTCGCTGGACTTACATCGATACTTGTCAACTGGTCATCATAGTATTCATTTTGTTATTTCTAATTATCTTATTCGCTACTCTTTTGAGATTTTCATAACATTCTCGCTTTGTCGTGGGGTTTAAAATGTGATATTGCTTGTACGCCTGATTTTTTCTGTCCAACGTATTCTGGCACTCATCATCAAATCATTCATTTCTGTTCCACTGGAATTGATGTTCGACCGTTTGTTTTGCCACGCTCTTAATTGCCGCTTTCACTTCCACTGATAGCTCGTTTCTTGTTTTCAGCGATGTGTCTAATAAGATAACAGTCAGCTTGTTATCGAGGATCTCCGTGAAATTTATTGCCACAGACACCGTTTGGAGCCTTTCGATGTCCAATATCTTTACGTCTTTGAAATATGACACCGATAGGTTAGTTTGATCAAGTAATGATCCAAGTTACAATCGGTCCTCGGTATGTAAGAACGTCAAGCATATTTGACACCCAACGATTCTTAGATAAGAGCATCGTCGATCTGGGTTTGTGTGTTTCTATCCAGTGATACCCAGGCCACTTCATGTATTTACCGATGTAGGAATTATGTCGAATGTATAATTAGATTTCTGTTACATGCAAAGTCAATCAGGCGCTGATCATTTTCATTTGTTTTATCGTGGAGGCTATATCCTCCAGTTTTCCTCGATAAGATAGCTCATTGTCAACTTAAGCGTTGAAATCATCGAGCATTATTGGTGTGTTGTTTGTAGGTAATGAGTCGAATAGTCTTTTCAGGTGATTGTAGAACGTTTCCTTCATTTTTTCGTCCTTTTCTTCGGGCAGAGCCTGTACATTTATTAGTCAAATTGTGAAGAATTTGACTTTAGTACGGATTGGACACATTCGTTCATTGACTGCCTTAAAATCAGTCACGTGTGGTTTTAACTTCCCGTCTATAATAAATGCCACTCTAAATTTTCACCTGTCAGCTGGTTTCCCACTTTTGAATATTGTGTGCGATCTCATGTCTCATATCTTCTAGTCTACTTCCTTTCTTGGATTGCAAATATGCTCTGTTGCAGGTTTCGAAACAATGTAATTGTTTACCAGGGTTGGGGAGTTAGCGCGCCACCCTACCTCCATTTTGATGGCATGGTTATAACTTTCAGTTCCATTATCAGGCCCAAAAGACTCGCCGTAACCCTCTTGTGTCACCACAAAGAAGGTGTAAGTAGGATTTAGTAGCATAGCGCTAGGCATTTCTCAGCGTTTGATGTCCTCTCATTGGGGAACCGGTAAGTCTAAGTGTAACCCCGAGACCATTTACAACCATTTTATCTTCTTCACAGTGATACAGCCCCTCTTGTTCCCTCGCTTCCAGGAACAAGCGACTCCAAATGTCTCCTTTCCAAATGTCACATGTCCTCCAATTTTGAAATCCGATGAACTGTCTTCGTCGACCGAGTAGACCAGCATTTTTTTGGTTTCTCCACGGGTCTCCGCCCTCCAGTTGTACCCGAAAAGGTATTCGTTGTTAGTCCATAAGATACACGTGGCCAACCCATTGCAGCTTCCATAGTCTTACAGTAGTTGAGACCTCCGGCTTGTCAAGAAATTTCATATACTATAGTTCATAATTGCATCAAATTCGTAATTGTCCCCGTTTAGCATCACTCCGATTATTTGCTACAGGACCCGCTCTTTGAAGGCGTTCAATGTGTTGCGGATGATTGAGTTACGGTGCATCTTTCACGCCCATAGCATAGGTCTTATCACACATTTGTATGCTTGGAGCTGAAGTATTTTATGTGCGAGTTTTATTCTTTAGCATATTTCATCTCTTTCATTGCTGATTCTCATTATTTTGGCACCGAAATTCACAAATTTTCCTATATTTTTGATATTGTATCGCTAAGTGTGAAATTTTGTGTATTTGAATTTTTTTTTTTCGACTGCATCATGAGCTTTGTTATATTAGCATTGATTTGTAGCCCTAATAGTTTTGCTTTGCTGTCAAGATTCAGGAAAAGTTCTACTATGTTGTCGTGGTATTTACGCTGAGGAGCATAACATTGGAGGTATTAATACAAAAAAAATCCATAAATAGTATTTGACTTTTAGAGTGATGGCCAATCAAATTACTATTTGCTTTCAGAAACTAAGACTGCCGACGAGAAGTTTTATTTTCCAGCTAGTGGTTCCAAAGCCTTTTTTGCCCAATACATTCTTTTAGCACAAAAATATATTATTCAAAAATGGGATATTTTCCGAGGGAAACTTTTGTCGTGCGAACCTTATGTACCGGGAATTTTTCGTCGGAGATATTTCGCTATGTTACCTTCCAGCCTCTGGATGCTTCCGAAGAGCTAAGAATTTCCAGCTGGAGAAGTACCTCTGGAAACGGGGCACGGGGCATTCCATATTTCGCGGAAATGTTTTTTTTATCGTTCCTACATGCCACTTTTGGGACCTGCGTATATTATTAATAATTGCGACTCTTATAGGTAAAATAAATATATTATGCCTGCTATTTTCTAGCAATTTTATTCAAATCCAATGTCAATTGGGGGCATGTACTCAGCCGTTGAGTGTGGTTATTATTCTCAAAACTCAGGATCATTTATTTAAGGTTGGTTATGAAAATGATAGCATAGAAGTGTAAATGGCAATTCCACAATTCTTATTAGTTACAAGTAACTTTTTACCGTTTTTTTTTGTGGTTGGGAGGTGAATGCCATTTATGCACAGACTGTGGGACTCCCATGCTCGCAAGGAGGCGACTGGACTACCCACTGAACACCTCCCCTGTCAACCTGAGTACCCAGCCTGGAACCGTTTGACACATTACTTCGAGCCAGGTCTCGTTTTGTTACGCCGTGAGGCGCCTTCAAGCTGGAGGATCCCTTTCCTAGCGGGAGGGAAGAGGGGAAGAGGAAGTGCCAGAAAAACGATGCCCCAGCGCTCCCGGATGCTGTGAGTCCCTTTTATATTTTAGAACTGCCCGAGCATAATGTGCCACCTGGTTCCATTTGTCAACCAATTCGAGCATCACCGCAACTATATTATCCAGGGTGAGCTCTCCCGTCTCCCTGTAGAGTTCCCTTCGCAGCCTGTCCCATTTTGTACACGCAAAAAACGTGTAGCAAGCATTGTCCTCAGAGTCAGAGTCAAAGTCAAAAGCGCTTTATTTAATACTAATCGTTATAAATTTTTAAAAGAACATAAAGCAAATTCCAAACAATAAAACTATAAAAAAAAACTCAATGGCCCGAATGGCTCTCTAAATTTCTACGTTATCAGTTAAACTCATTTAATGAAAAAAATACACTTGCAAATTTAAATTAATTAAGATTATTAGATATTTTTTGATTCAATTGGAAAAAGGAGAAAAAACCAACCAGCATTATTCAAAAATTACTTATACTAAACCCTAATTGTAAATAAGTTCAATCAAAAAAAAAAAAAACAAAAAAAACGTTACCTTATATTGAAACCTATACCTAAATTATAATACAAATAAACAACAACACTAGATGTAGCAATAATGAGATGAATCTAAAAAACTAAGTAACGAGAAAAAGCACAAAAACAGAAGATAAACACGAATAATTTAGACATTGTCATTCAGCCACCAATACCTAGATTGCTCCATCTCAGCTCGACCAGCCTCAACGAATCTAGCAAATGAGTATCTCCATTGGAATTGTTGGTCTCGTGAACTCAGATTCGGAGGATATTTTATCTTCTTATCGGTGGCCCGTCGGTATATGTGATATATGATTGGGACGCCATCAGAATCAAAAATATATCGATTCATGTCCAAACACACGAATGCTTCTGGAGGAACGAAGCCAGTAGTGAGGCAAGTCACAATATACCCGTCTGTAGGGTGGAACGGCTGTGAAATCCAAGGGTTTTCACTCACAGTTACAGATCTTGCGATATGATTCCGAAGAAGTTTCAATATGAAGATATCGACTCTTGTCACTTGAGCGGTTTGATAAATTTTTCTATTCGATATATAGTGCTTCCAATCTGTCTCAGGCTTTCTGTACAAACCAGTACATGCACGAAGACATTTCCTTTCGAAAACTCTTAATCTTTCCATTGTACTAGCACTCTGGTTGTACCAGATCTGGCATCCGTATGTCAAAACTGGCCTAACCAGGGTCTTGTAACAAATAACTTTGACTTTTTGATCAATGTATCTGGAATGAAAGAGTCGCCGAAGGGCCATGACTACTTTTAGTGCCTTACTGAGCATGATTTTGACATGTTCAGTGTAGTACAGATACTGATCGAGATGAACACCGAGGTATCGAACACAGGATTTATGTGGAACTCGTTCTGAACTACCCTCACCAGCCATAATGTGGAAATCCTTCCAATTACGTTTCAGGTCTTGACTGGCCCCCTGCAGCGTTGTCCGAAACAGTAACTGTAACCTGCTGTAGACCATTCAAGACCTTGAATTCGCGCATTGTTGTCAGATTTCCATCAGTTACAACAAACGATTTCCCGTATAACATATTACACATCATGGTGACAAGGTGTCTGGGGAACCTGTCCTGAAGAAGTTTGAAAACTAGTCCATCTAACCACACCGTATCGAGGGCTTTCTCCATATCAATCATGCTCCAACACATTCTTTGTTGTTTAGTTTCGTTATTGCATGTATGGTCGAATGCCTGGCACAAAAACCAAATTGGCAATTCGGCATCAACTCATATTTCTCAATGTGGGCGTTTAATGCTCTGTTGAGTATCACTTCAAACACCTTGCTGATGTTAGGCAGCAAGCTGATTGGGCGATAGCTTTTCGGGCATGAAGATTCTTTTCCTTTCTTCAAGATCGGAAATACCTTAGCCTTTTTCCACTCATTTGGGAAATATGAATTGTTCAGCATGTTGTTGAACAATATGCAATAATTCCTAATAGCAACCTCAGGCAAATGTCGGAGAACTATATTTGGAATACCGTCAGTACCACATGATTTTTTGTTGTTTATTCTGCGAAATATGAAACACGAGTCTTCATAGCTGACAAAATAATCAATAAGATTCAAGCTCGGTATGAGGTCAGATGTTAATGTTTCATCGAAATGAAGAATTGATTGCCGTTCAGGCTTGATTTGAAGTCGGAAACTTTTGCTTCAACGACCTCCGAAAATATTTCATTCCTTCTCTCTGGGTTTGGCAGATGAACCAATTCTAAATGTGTTGCAATCAGGGCAAGTTTGTGAAATCCATCACATATAACCCTGTTTCCATTTCTATCCGGAGTCGTACTATCAATTTCGATACCAGCTCTATCGAGAAGATTCAAGATTCGATACCTTCACTCGAGACTTCCTGCGGAATAAGCTATTCACTTTCGCGAAAACGCCATCTGGGTTCTGTGGGCTAATACTCCTCAGTTTTTCCGCCCATTGATTGCTGACCTCACTCCTGAAGTATGAACGGATTAAGTTCCGGACATTCTTCAGGTGTAATTTCAACAAAGCCAACGAGGGATGGTTGTAGTCCAAAAATCGTCGATAAATATTGTTGACGCGTGTGAGAAGAAGGCTTTTCAATCTTTTCAACCTTGCGATGGTTGGTGTTTCATATCCTTCCATATTGTTTCGATGTTTAATCTTGGGAACTACTTTCTCAATCGTTTCCAACGTCAGCTTCTCTAACTTCGACAAATAGAGATCTATTTCATCGTCAGTTAGATTTCTGTTATTAGGAACCATTGAGCAAGCGTTGCCATCATCAGAAGGAGGACATTGCTTCTGGTACTCCCGATTAAACTTCTTTTGAAACTTTCCCCAGTCTGTTTTTTTGAAATTCAACCGATGGTTTTCATGTTGAACTGGAATGAGGAAGAAATCATCCCTTTGATGATTGATTTCCATTACGATTGCGTTATGGTCGCTTTCGTAAGGAAGCACCTGCAGTTTCCGTTGAGGACTATTAAAGCTGAATTCAAGTCTTGCGTCAGCAATGCAGAGGTCCAAATATGAATTTGTCCTAGGGTATGTTGGGAACCCCGACCCATATAGGTTGCACCTGTATTCAATTTGGTTCTCTGTTATCCATGATTTCAGGAATACACCTCTTGGATTATTGGTGGCGTTTAGCCATGATGTATGCTTGGCATTCAGGTCACCGGCAAAAATATAATAATTATGCAGCCTGTTCAATTCGAGTATTTCAAACAAGGAATTGAGCAAGCATTGTCCTCCTCTCCTGGGCCATTATGCACAAATAATTGACTACGCTCTTCACCAGACCGATTTTGTATTCAACTTATAAAACGTAGACTTTGATATTGTTTCATACATTATTACATTCAATCAAGAATCAATAACGTGTCGACTAAATGTTGAAGTCGAGGAAAAATAACCTAAAGTTTCTTAATATTTCCATTCGAAGAGGCCGCGGATTTATTTTATAATTACAGATATGAGTTATTGATGAAATCTTTAATAACATATTCATGATACATGAGCCTTCTAAAACTTTCGAGCAAATTTGAAGGAACTCATCCTGTCTGAGTCAATTAGAAGCGCATATTTTTGCTTATCATCAGATCAACCTGACATTTACAAGAAAGTATAAATTTCATAAATCATACAAGCTGCTTTCAAAAATAAACGAGACTGAGCTAAAATAGAAACGACAGGAGCTTTGTTCAGATAAATTCGAGTTTATTTATTCAAAATATTCTCTTCCGGCCTCGATACACTGTTTTGCGCGATCCAAAAGTTTTTCGAAAGAGGGTTTCAGGTCTTTAACGGGAATGTCCTTCAGGATGTCAGTACAAACGCAAAGCGTTTTCCTTTCATGGCCAAATGCAGTTTCCCGAATAGGTAAACGTCATAGGGAGCTATATCAGGCACATACGGTGAGTGATTGATTGTTTAAATGCGATTTCTAGTCAAAAGATCAAAAAATTTGTATGACAAAAGTCTCGTTTATTAACTTGTGCGGAACAAAACGTGTACAGACCTTTCGTAAGCCAAAATGATCGGTAAAGATACAACAAATCGATGTTTTGGAGCTATTCAACTCTGATTCCATGAATTTCAATTCAATTTCAATTTTTGGATGAATTCACGCACAATTTCGATCGAGTTTTCGTTGATCACTGATTTTGGGCGGCCCGTATGTTCATCTTCATTTATGTATGTCCTCACGAGCATCTCTGAAACGTGTAAGTCACTCATGAACTCTGGCACGAGATAGACAATCATCACCATAAACTTTTTTCATCAATTCAAATATTTCGGTAAACGTTTTACCGATTTTGAAACAAAATTTGATATTAGCTGTTTGTTCGAAACTCATTTTTGTACCGATGACACAAATATACTGTCACTTTAGACGCAATAACTTCGCTTCCACTGATTCGAATGTCACGAGCGCACTAACTCATTTACAGATGGCGTCACCAAAACAATTTTTATGTCAAAAGTCTCGTTTATTTGGGAACGCGCCTTGTATTCGCCATCATCAACCATTTCCCCTTTCTCTGTAGACTTCGATACTGATTGGGTAATTTTAAGGCCTGTTCTGAAAGATCTCTTTAAGACTTTTCATATAGCACCCCAGTCAGATGCCTTTAGTTCTTCTATAGTTTCGAAGAAAAACTGGTGTGACACATGCACGGACGGACGAACTGTGACACATACACGAACGGACCCAGGTCGTGATTTCAAAAGATGACGAATCTATGTATAGTAGATTGAAATAATATATGAGTTTCCAAACATGAGAGAGGACTGTGAAATACGTTGACCCAAATGAAACAGCTAAGTAAACTCATCATATTACTAAATAATGATATCATAATGAGCTCCCAATCGGTTTCATGAATTGAGTGTTTCTGAAGAAGTAAACAGAGGGACTTCACCACTTACGGCGTAAAATGTAGAGACTTTGCAAGAGTGACTGATCTAGTTTTTTATTCCCACATGGTTTGCGATATTTGATAATTCAGCATTAGCAGATTCTGAAATCATTTTATTCAAGCACCATGGAGAACTATTTTGATGATTATTAACCAAAAAGCATGGAAACCGTAAAATCAGCACGGGAATGCTTATCAAATTTTTAAACTCGATCACATGAAGAGTTTCACAAATTTAATTCAAAGCCTGAGCTTTGAGAGCGATTACACTGGACTAACATTTAACTACAAAAACATATTTAAAAAGTGAAACCATTATAAACGCTGCCAATCGCAAGCTTCTTATTAATTAAGACTGAAAATTTGAAAACAAGGTGAAGCTTATCACTTGTCTGAAACAACCTTAATCCAATAAGCTTTTGAATCTTTCAAATATTTATTGTAGGTATACTCGTAAGAGCTGTTTCACATCGTCTCTCTTCTAGATTTTTAAGATTTATTAGGAGAAAATGAATGAAAAAAGCAGGGAGAAGCAAGCATATATCCGAATGATTATTTTGCGAATGAATTGGTTTGCACTTTGTTTAATAATTTAACCAATAAAGAAGCTATTATTAAGTTTATATTAAGCGCTCGGCCACATTGTCGTAACCAGCGATTTTTAGACGTAAATATGAACACACTGCAACAAGATTAGCAAAGGAACTTCAGGCATGCGCAGAACTAATATGCTCATTTGAAGGTATGCCTTTGCCAGGAATACATGCGCTAACTCATTTATGCGCTATGCAAGAAACTTCCATGCACGTCAGCGTCAAATATCCAAACGATGTACGCCTGCGTGAGTACCTCAAAAAATTCTTACTAAATTGGTTTTGGGAAAAATCGCAAATTCCTGCGACTGCCGACCTGGCCAAATTGTCGAAAATCGCAGTGCGCGCGCTTCCATTTAACTATGTGTAACTTGCGACAGTAGTGCGACTATATAGTCGTAGTCTGATCAATCCCTAAATGTTTAACTACAGAATCGATTGTCTGAAAGTTTTACTAGTATGATCATGAACGATTTTCTTACCGAGACTTCTTTGTGGTCCATATAGTATCCAGCCAGCCGATGAGTCGGTGATTCCATGCATCATCAACACGGGTATACCATTTTCATTCGGAATTCGATGCAGTCCCAAAAGATACCCGTCCGCAGTTTCAACCTCATGTGTCTCAACAGGATAACCATATTTGGCAATAATTTCGGGCTGATGGAATTAAAAAATAAATACAGATTATGGTAATAACAAATCGAAAACATAATTCTATGACTTACAGCGGCGAGCAGAGCATCTTCGGCGATAGCCCTTGCTTGAGCATTTCTGCTTGACAAACCCAGAAGTGTGCACTCTCCATAATATGGAGCCACCAACAAAACAACAAACACAGAAATAAATAAAGTCAGTGATTTATTCTCTTGCATGATAGTAAATTAGAGTAGCTCCGACAGAGCTCTGTACACAAATGACTAAAAAAATAACATGACGGTTACAATAACGCATTGTTCGATCTGTTTGTGTAAATGTTACCTTTCTGGTTATAGTTGCATCTTTCCCAGTGAGCTCCCACTGCCCCTGAGGGAGTTAAGCGGGTTTGTCAGGGCTGATAGTTCCAAATACGAGTTGAATAACTTTGGTGCGAATAGCAGTAAATTGAATTATTATATGATGGGCAGGCCAACACGGTTCACCTCACTAAATGACACCTGAGAGAACTAGAATTACAGTGAAATTACAAACGGAGAAATAAATCCAGTTTTATTGTACTTTTTGTAAGTTGACGCATTAATGTCATTGATTCCAATTCCGATGAATGCCGGAAGGAAATCACAATTATATGGATAGTTAATTATTGGAATAGCATTGACAATATCTAGTATGTAACTATAGTTAAATCAAAGACAAAAATGTAATTACTTGCTTCGAGATCTTGAAATGAAGCAATTGCGCACTTTCACTCACTCTTACGTGTGGATATGGATTACTGAAGTAACTTCGTGAGCTCTAATTATTGTATTTATGGGAATTTATACTGAAAAATAACTGTTACTTAATCCTTAGTGAATCCTTCGTTTCCAGGAATGCCCAAGTAACACATTGTTGCTTAGTATGAATTCTTGCAACACCTGAAAACTAACTTCCTTACACATGTCCGTGTTTTCAATGTGCGAGTATGTACTAAGAACACCTTCGTTTCTTATCACCCGCCTTTGTAAAAACCGAATCGTCTTGTCTCTGGCAAACTAGATTTCACTGGTCAAAATTATAAGGTGCTCGACTTTGAGCGTCTTTTAGAAGATAATTTCAGCTTCAATACATTCACACGCCTGTATTTCATTAAATATGATCATCTCCAAGCAAATGCTGTTTACACTGCATCGTTTGGACTTCCCATTCATTGTTTCGCGTTAGAGGGTCTTTAAAACAAAAAAGTCATTGCATTTTATTATCCTACTCTAAGTTCGGCGTATGAGTAACATTAAGTTTCTAGGCACTATTTCTAAACTTCACGAACTGCGATGGCTTTGTGGAAATGTTCGCACAACATTTCTTTAAAAAGATATTTTTAAACGAAGCCTAATATGAGGCGATGCTGTTTTTTCATCGAGAATAGACATGTTGGTAGCCTGTTTGGCTTGTAAGCTTTTTATCAAGAAAATTTAATAAAAATAATTATCAGCAAGTCTCTTTTATAGACAGGAATAGTAAGCTATTTGCTTTGGGCATGGAATTGATTCTGATGGAAATAAAGTACAAAACTAATTCTTTAAAAGAAATTAGCTTTTGACTTTATATCTTACAAGTTCTTGATATAAAGTTAAATTTTCTTTAGTTGAAAGGTATAGGATTTCCCATTAGGGACATAACAATTTTGTATCTTTATATGAACCTACCGTTAAAATTTTTTAGTTAACTGTCAATGTCAAAACGTTATTTAAAGTCAACATTTTTATCATTTTAAAGTTCAAGAACCAGCAACGTTTGGAAATCATTAAAAATCACTACCGGAATTCTGAGTCGGTGGTCGCAACTTTAAGAGGGCTTACTCTAATGAACGGTCGTAATAATCGTCTCACCCGACAGGCTGTGTGTGCTGTAGTGGATAAGTTATAGTCCAAATTTTTACTATTGGACCTTCCGGTGCCAAAAATACGTCATGCCGCTCGAAGCGAAGGTAAGTGCATCGATTCAAAATGATACAAATCAGCCAATTCTATGTCGTTTTCAAGATTTCGCCCAAACGACACTTTGGCGTATTTTGCGAAAATTTCTTGGCCTACATGGTTACAAGATCAAATTTACTCAAGAACTAAAGCCACCTGATCGTTCGCAACGCCGAAACTTCTCCAATTGGGCTCTGGCAAAGCTTGAAGATAATGGAGAATGTCATCAAAAAATCATCTTCACGAATGAAGCTCATTTCTGGCTCAATGGCTTTGTTAATAAGCAAAATATGCCTTATTGGTCAGCAACAAACCCACATGTGTTTCTTGATACGTGGCATTCGCAAAAAAAATACTGTTTGGTGCAGTTTTTATGTCGGAGGTGTGATTGGGCCGTATTTTTCCGTGGATGAAAATATTATTGTCAATAGAGAGCGCTATCGTATTATGTTGGAAAATTATTTTGGGCCGGCATTCGATGAACTTGACATCAAAGATATGTGGTTTCAACAAGATGAAACCACAAAGTACACCTCACAATCGATTTTTTAAAAGGCAAATTTAGTGAATGTGTTATCTCGAGAAATAGTCCGGTCGAATGGCCGCCTCGTTCATGCGATCTTTTACTATTGGATTTCTTTTTGTGGGGCTATATCAAGTCACTGGTCTATGCCAATAAGCCAACAACTTTAGATGAGCTCAAAGACAACATCCAACGTGAAATTGCAAACTTTCCGGTCGATATGTGTGCCAGAGTGGTAGAAAATTGGGTCTAAAGAATCGACCGCTTTATATGGGCTCGTGGTGGTCATATGACCTGAAATACATGAATCCCTTGTGACCACAGCATAACCAATCGACGTAAGCCTAAGTGTGGTTAAGACAACTTCATGGATATTGTTCAATAACATTCTAAAATATTTTAGAATAAGCGAATGCTCAATAAAAGTCACTAAAATGTTCTAGCCCTGACTGAAGAAAAGGACGAAGAAACGAAGGATACGTTCTAATCATCTGGAAAGACTAGTTGACTCATTGCCTACAAACAAAACAAAACAAAGTTTAGGAGTCGATAAAATTCCCTCGGAAGTGCAGTACCGAGCAATAGGAAAGTGTTCTACCAGGCCAGCTCTCTTACATCCAAGAGCACTTTCGACCACCGATATCCTCATGAAACGTTCTATCCCCACTCATGCCCTAGAAGCAATTTTCTGATGTGCATGGTTCGCTAACGTGTAGTGCTAGTGGAGGAATAATTTCGCGGAAAAGTCACCAGGAAATGCATTTCGGATCAATGAGGGAAATCCAATTGAGTAGTGTTGTGCGTGCATTGCGTTGAGTTGAAAGTGATTTTAGGTGTGAGAAGCTGTGATCTCGCGGGTACGGTCACATGAACTCGATCCTACCGGATTCATTTCCCGACAGCCTCCACGTTTGGGCTCTTACTGTGCAGTTAAACTTGAGAATCAACAACGTGTTCACTTCAGGAATATTTGATTGGAGTGCCCTTCCTGTTGTGATGGCTTGTGTCGGTAGTCCTCGATAAAAATCAAGGACTGTTCAGGATGTCCCCAGTCAGAGTTAAGAATTTCAGGCATGTATTCATTAGCACGATTTGAAAGCAGTGCCATACCAGTAACCGAATGAGCAATCGTGAGTCCTTTCCGCTGGGGCTAGATGTGATTTAAAATACTTGGCAAAAGTCGTAATTAGTTCATCCGTCAAATTCCCTTAGTTATAATGATAGTGTGAATTTACTTAGCATACAGTCACTGTATTCTGGTAGTGAGAGAAATATTATAAAAGATTATTGTCAGCAATAAAATATGCCTCTTTGGTTCCCCAATACTAAGGCTTAATATAATTCAAATGTTGTCGCTGGCATTTAATGTCGGGTTCGCGTGGATGTAGCGTGATTAAAAATGTTGATTCGTTCTCCTCAGCTTCTGTGATTGAATCAAACAAATTTTGTCTTCATCCACGCAATGGAGGGGTCGCGATCAGTTTGTTCGCATCTTCTACGCTGAATTCGTAAAGACTCAAAGAGTTAAGGAAAAAGCAAAGATCGGCGCGGCTGTCTTTATGGCTTTGCTAATTCAGTATGCAGTGGAATGCGGGTCAGATTGAGAAAACTCATTGATTTTAGGTGACTCGCTTAGGAAGATATTCTATATGGTGTCAATGGTTAAATTGAAGATTATGACGGGTAATAAGCAAGCAGAAAAAGAAATCGAGCATAATCGTCCATCGTTGAGTCATTGTTCCTCATTAGGCTACGTCGCGCAGGGAATATTTTTTTTAAGAAAAAGAGAAATATTTAGCTAAATAATTAAAAATAATATTAAAATAACGTTCGTCATTAGGCTACTTAGCACAGGGAATGAGTTTTTCAAAGAAAAATAAAGATGTAAGAAAAAATAAAAACGGTAACTCACAAAGTTTTCAGGCGCTCGTCGAGGAGGATGAGTGAGTATCCTTTTGGTTTCTTTTATTTTTCATATCATTAATTATAATTTAAATTTATATTTGCGATGGATAAGATTTTATATTCATTTTCAAATCAATCATACTATACATAATATTTTATATACACAGAATGTAGCATTTAACACACTACAATTTCACACAATAATATATTTTCAAGTGTCACGTGCAGAAAATCACTTCCACTACTATTAGTTAATTACATCAATGGTTGGCGTGCTTCTGCCAGAAGGGTTTTGTAAAACAATCAGTAAATCAAACAATATATTCTGCATATCGAAACTTGACTAATATACAGATTCCATAAATTGAATTCAAAAAATGATTATGGTCATTATGTTTTTAAATTCGCCGTCATTTGTTTCAAGTGTTTTGACCCCGTCGCTTATTTAGTCGTATTACCAACTATTTCTAAAATTTTTATCAAAATTCCTACATATTTGTAGTGTCTAAATCTGTTGCAAACGTATATCTCCCTAGTATCACGTGTCAATGTTGTTGCAATTGTTAAATATTCAATCGGCTGTAACTTAACTGTTTATTAATCAATTATTGTGAAAGTATTAGGACACATGCAATTGCTTTCAAAAAATTTAAATTATAGCTTTTAGGAAATTTAAGGGTCCCGTTTGATTTTACAGGCAAAAAAGTAAAATTTATAAAATGTACTATTATTAACAAAGTTGACCGAATTTCGACTTCTGAGGTATTTGTTGCCCTTGTACTCCTAAAGTTACAACTCTGTGACTTTTTTCAGGTTTGTCGGGTGAAAGGTCATCGCGAGGAGGGGGGCTAAAAATTTTCGAACATTTCCCTTTCCACTGCACCTCTCAAAGCAAAACTTATCATTTTATGACTTATTTGAAAAGTTCTCATTAAAACCTTTCATTTGAAACCCATATTGGCTACATGCGATGAAAATTCGGGGGCCACTGCCCTATATGGGGAGACCCACCTTAAATAATTATTTCTATAAGTTAACGATACTCCGCCTTTAGTAGAACTTTCAAACATAAAAAAATGAAATGATTCCTTTTAATTCTACTATTTTCATTTTAATTCCGTATACAATTGTTTCGTTCTCTACTTGAGAACTTCCTCAGTACTACTATTCCCCAAACTACAAGTGTCCTAATATTTATATTATACTCTTTAAACTATTAAAATGAGTCTCTAATTTCACCTAACATGTCTTTAATCTCTCAAAGTACTTTCACTTAATCTCTAATTACCTGATCCTTTTACTATTCAAAAATTTTGTTTTTCCTTAATTACTACTTAATTAAGTTCGTTATTTTGTAAGCTTGAAAAGCCAGGTGTATCCGTTACCTGGGTCACCGTTCCAAATGACCTGCGTCTTTCGATTGAATATCTCCAAACTTTCTGCTACATCAAGCTTCCACCCGTTTTTAATCGTTTTCAGCATGCTCACGTTGTCCGCAGTGATGTCATGTTTTTTAAGGACCATTTGCTCCGCCACTTTTGATTTGAAGTTTTTTAAATCCTGCTTTTTGTTTTTGTTGACTGCCCTCTTCATTGTTTTCGTCCTTGAGTCAAAAGTTACAACCAACAATTCATATTTTTGAACAATTCATATTTCCAACTTTCCGATCTTAAAGAAAGGGAAAGACTCGCCCTAAAGGCTTTCACCCAATCGGCCTGCAGCTTAACGTTAGCAAAATATTGGAAGTGATACTGAGCCTAGCGTTAATCTCACACGTCAACAAGGTTCAATTTCAGGACTATAGCCATCCCTAGTAGGATATGCTGAAATTATCTATTCTAGGGTGTTTTAGGCAAATCTACCAATTGTGGGGAGTATTTTATATATATATATATATATATATATATATATATATATATATATATATATATATATATATATATATATATATATATATATATATATATGAGATATAACGCAATTTGCGACCACGCTAGAGGTTGCAGTTATGCTCCAATTCGCACCAAATTTCCAGAAAATGTGTATTAAGTAAATATCTCGGTTAGCTTTGGGAACTAGCGGTATCAGCCAGCCGAAAACCTTATTAGATAAAAAATCGTGCATTGTCCCGATTTGGATGAAATTTGGTACAGAGGTTTATAAACTGTGTGGTGAATCCCACAATAAATAATCTAAAGTCGGACTGCCTGAAATATATATATATATATTTCAAGATAGAATATAGTCAGGCCTTAAGATTTTATTATATTGGTGACCATTCATATACACGTTTCAAATATTCCATTTTTCAGATTTTCGTGGCCCTCTAGCGGCCACATTTTCAAGCAGATTTTGATGAAACTTGGGATTGTGGAAAAATGCAGTACGTTCTTGTATTTAGAAAAAATAATCAAAATCGGATGAAAAATAAAAAAGTCGAAAACTTAAAAAATAGTATATTTAGCTACCATTTTCACTTAAAATTGAATACTGTTGCCCTGTCTAGAGGAAAACTGCTGTGACATACAGACGACCAGACGGACGGACAGACGGATGGGTAGACGCACACAGATACCGATTGTAATAGGGTTTGGTATGTTAGTACATCTGTTAAATTTTCATAACTGTAATATTGAAAAAGATGGAAGATTCTTTACTAATAACGAATAAATTTTTAAACAGAATTTTTTAATTCCATCAGCAATTAATATGAGTATTACAATTGGTCAACTGACTTTTGATGATCTGTTACTTGGCCACATTAAAAATATTGAACAAATTAAAGAGTAAAATTTTATTAGAGGAAGACTAATTTTTGTTATGTATCTGCGTTGATTTGAATTTTAATGATTTTCATTATTCTGATAATTTCATACATATATTTTTGGAGAAAATATAAATCTCTAAGTATTAACCCTATTAATAAAACTCAGGAGAGTTGCAATCATAAGGAGGGAGGGGTCATGTCGACATCACCTTCGCCACCACTTTCACCACCAATACCAGATCGATCAATTCCAATTAGTATACATTGTTAAGCATAAGAATTCATTGAGCCTTAAAGTCAACATTCAAGAATAATCCAATTTTTAATTTTTTTTCCAATATTGCTGATCAATCCGATTCCACATTCAATTGCATTGATCTACTTTCCAATTGCAATATTTCTGTTATGAAGTATTTTTATGCTGATCAATTGCTAAGCAACCAATAATGCAACTCGTGTTAACTAGGTCAGGTACTTGTTAAGTTAAAGAATTTTACTTTTGTAACTTCAGTCAGTAATTTGTAACAATAAAGATAATACTGAAAAATTGAACTCCGGGCGTTTTTTTCTTTTTGACCGACTTCCAAAAGAAAGAAGGTTATCAATTCATTGTGTATATTTTTTTTTTTTGCTTTTTTTTTTTTGTATGTTCACGCATAACTTCTAAACGGAGATAGATAAAAGAGTCCTGTTTTTGGCAAATGATACGTCTTTCATCCAGTTAGGTCCCGTTTAAAGGATAAGAAATTCAAGTAACGGTAAAGGACTTATATCCTTAAAACTAAAAAAAATCCGACTTTCACCCCGATTTTTTAGCATAACTGATCGACGCGTGTAAGGATTTTGATCATAGAGGTTTCAAATCAAGGACAACATATTGATCTAAAATGTATCGGAACAGAAATGAAATCCCTCCAAGGACTCTGTAGATATTAACAGTTAAATATGATACATTGATGTCGAGAAATTAAATTTAAATGATATTTCGTACGAAAAGTGCCAATTAGTTGGCACTCTGCAAGGATTTGTTGGAGATAGCGAGTCCTTTGATGACGGATGATGAAAATGATCAGTAACCTTAATTTCCTGCATAAATGGTACATTTTAGTACATCATTTCTACCGGAAATAACCAACAAATTAATTCTAAATGTGGCATAAATACAATTCAACAATAGTTAGAGGGAACATTTCAGGATCCTTCTCGCTTCCGCATTCATTCTTTGCTTACCAATGAGCTTGGTATAGGATCCTTCTCACATCCTTAAACGTAAACGTTACATAAAGGATTATAAAATTCCCGGAAGAAATAATAAGGATTGAGTGATTGCAAATTATAGAGTTGACTCGTTACTTTCCAGTGAATATTATATGTACGAGTACATTACAACATATGCCCAGAAATCTAAAATTAGTGGTTTCCATACTAAAAACTGAAGAGAATCGCAACCTAAAAAGAGATACGTTTCCTGCTATACTTGATCATAACTGTACAGATGAAGATGAAGATGCATAGCCGAGTTTTCAGTGAACTATATGGTATGATTTTCTTGAAATTTTCATGAAAATTAGGTGCCACAATTAACTGAAAACGAAGGCGATGGGTATCGAAGAAACGTGAACGAATAATGTGGTAAAGAAGGATATTTTTATGTAAATTTCATGAGATTGACTGCGGAGTGAACTGTATGTTCACATATATAAATAGATATGTCTATATATATATATATATATATATATATATATATATATATATATATATATATATATATATATATATATATATATATATGTTTATTTATGTATATATCTATATATATATATATATATATATATATATATATATATATATTTATGTATATATATCTATATATATATGTATATATATATTTATGTATATATACATATATATATATATATATATATATATATATATATATATATATATACATACATATATATTTATGTGTATATATATATATATATATATATATATGTTACAAACCAGTATACCCTATGTATACTGGTAAGAACTAGGAGCTCAACTTGATGCGTATCCTATATACAACATCAAGGCTCCCGGGGAAAGAACTCACTGTAACACCACTTACCTGCTACTCTGTCCATTTTCACTAAATCAACCAAGGCAAAAAGTTTATTTTATTAATTATTTTATTTTCTCTGTTCCTATTTTTTTCTAACATTACATTTTACAAATTACATTATTGGAGACTTATATCAATATTGAGCCTGTAGAGAATCAAATGGACGTGTTAATGGTTCGGGGTGGCCATACAGCGTGGAACGCAAAAAGGCCGATTGAGGATCGCGGCGCAAGCCAACACCTCACCCCTCACCACTTCGTTGAACACTGGACGATATCTTCGGCTGAACTTTAAATCGCGAATACTTTAACCGTCTAAATGATAACTGGGTAGCAGCACGCTCCCTTTTGGATTTGAATACAAACTCCCTGGTATAAGACTGCCCAAGAACATTAAATACCATTCTTTCGTGAGCTTTCAACCTAAATTCTCTTTAAAGGTGCTGAGTAGCCGAACACGTGCGCTCTCGTTCCACGAAAGTTTTTCCTCCCCGCTTCGTCTCGCTTGCTCGGCTGGTGAATATCCGAAACTGGGGAAATTGAGCGAAAGAGTGTTTTTCGCTTAAGCTTTCGACTTCGAAAGAGTGCTTTCAGTTTAAGCTTCCGGCTTTCCCAAGATCTCTTGAGGTAAAATAGCGAAACTGGGGACATTGAGCGAAAGAGTGTTTATGCTGGAACTTTCGGTTTTCCTTTCCGCTTACCTCTCTTCGAAGCACCCCGTTCGTTCACGATGTGAATATCGTTGCGGGTTGAACTTTCTCGTTCACTTAACTGCTCGCTTATTTACTTGCGCATGTGTTTCCATGGCTAATTTTCATTGGCGAAGTGCGAGTACATAGGTATTGTTTGCTCGCTACTATTGCAGTAATTACGCGGGAATATATCCGAGTATGTTTATGTGTTCACTCGCAACATATATATATATATATATATATATATATATATATATATATATATATATGTATATATATAGATATAGAAATATATATATATATATATATATATATATATATATATATATATATATATATATATATATATATATATATATATATATATATATATAATATATATATATATATATATATATATATATATATATATATATATATATATTTTTATATATATGCATATATATATATATATATATATATATATATATATATATATATATATATATATATATATATATATATATATATATATATATATATATATATATATATATATATATATGCATATATATACAGTACAGTCGGAAAGTATTAGAACAAGATAAAAAAAGATGTTTTTGTCAGTTAATCGTATCATTTATTGAAAATTTATTCACATATTCGCAGTAGTTTTGTACTTTCAACGTAGCTTCATGATTCAGAGAATTTCTAAATGCATTTTACTGAAATTTTTGTCAAAATTCATAAGAAAACAGCCTAAGGCCGAAAATCGTGAAAAGTGTGAAAACTGCCGCATTGCGTTTTCAATTTTTTTTCGCACAAAAATCGATTTGACTGCGGTTTTAAAGTTTTATGTCAATCAAATAAACAAAAAAAGATGGTTATGTCGTATCTGGTCCATTGAAGTGTAATAAAAAAACGGTATGTCTGTTAATTTGATAGATGTCGTGTTTACGCATAATTTTGCCCGCTTTTTCGTTGAAATAGCCTCAGAATTACATTTTTTTCAGATTGAAAATGGTCAAGCTAAAGGAAATATCCGTCGAAATACGAGCCCAAATCATTATTTTGCAACAAACAGGGAAAAACTATCGAGAAATAGCCAAACTTTTGAAAATATCTCTGTGTTCAGTTCATACGGCTATTAGAAGATATCGAGAAATTGGACAAAATACCAACAGAAAACGATCTGGTCGACCAAGAAAAACAAATCAAAGAATCGACAATAAAATATAAGCAGTAAGTAAGGCCAATCGACGGAAATCTGCATCAGAAATTCGTGTTGAAATCGATGAAGACTTGGATTCACCAATATCGCTCACGACAGTCAAAGGCCGGCTTAAAGAAAAAGGTATGATTGGACGCATTGCTGTCAGAAAGCCACTTCTACGGCCAGTAAATAAACATAAAAGACTGAAGTTCACTCAAGAACATATTGACTGGACGATTGATCAGTGGAAATCAGTTTTATGGTCAGACGAATCTAAATTCGAACTTTTCGGTAGCCATAGGCGTCAATATGTTCGCAGAAAAGTCAATGAAAGATTCAAAGCAGATTGCATTGTGCCAACTGTGAAACATGGCGGTGGCTCAGTGATGGTTTGGGGCTGTTTCAGCTACGCTGACGTTGGTCAACTAAAAAAAATTGAAGGAATTATGAAAAAAGAGCAGTATCACAGTGTACTCCAACGCCATGCAATACCATCTGGCATTAATTTGATTGGTCGTGGATTCATATACCAACAAGATAACGATCCGAAACATACATCAAAACTTTGTACTTCTTATTTAGAACGAAAAAAAGTCGCAGGTGACCTTGATACAATGGAGTGGCCACCACAATCCCCCGATTTAAATCCCATCGAGCTATTGTGGGAAGAATTGGATCGACGTGTGAGAGATCTAAAGCCAACAAGCCTTCCTGAACTCTGGGATTGTTTGAACAAAGCGTGGAATAATATTCCACATCAAACACTTCAAAAACTCATCGAAAGAATGCCGAAATTGTGTGCTGCAGTCATCAAACCAAAAGGTGGCCATTTTCAAGAAAATCGCTTAAAGTAACATACTCACTGTTTTCTTATAAATTTTGATGGAACTTTCAATAAAATTCATTAAAAATTGTCTTCGGATCATTGAACTACGTTGAATGTACAAAACTACTGCGAATATGTGAATAATATTTTAATAAATGATACGATAAACCGACAAAAACAACTTTTTTCATCTTGTTCTAATACTTTCCGACTGTACTGTATATATATATATATATATATATATATATATATATATATATATATATATATATATATATATATATATATATATATATTGTATATACATATATATGCATATAATATATATACATATATATATATATATATATATATATATATATATATATATATCTATATTATGCATATATATACATATATATATATATATATATATATATATATATATATATATATATATATATATATATATATATATATACGAGTATATATACTTGTGCGTATAGATGGATATATATATATGTATATATATATATATATATATATATATATATATATATATATATATGTTTATTATATATATATATGTATATATATATATATATATATATATATATATATATATATATATATATATATATATATATATATATATATGTATAATATATATATATATATATATATATATATATATATATATATATATATATATATATATATATATATATATATGGCTATGTGTGTGGTTGGTTGTATGTGAGTCTACATAGGATATAACAAAATTTGTGCCTGGGGGTCGCAGCTCTGCTTCGATATACGCAAAATTTTCAGCAATATTTCTGTTCTGGCCAAAGTATAGCTCCAGCTCGTACCAAAACTAGTACAAAGATTTATTCAGTTGTGTGATAAAGATCACAATGAAGAATTCAAACTCGAACAATTTGAAACGAAGTGGCGGCCCCTCAAAGGTCGAAAAAAATTGAACGATAAAAAAGCACTTCAGGGTCGGGTCAGAATATAAAAATGGCTGCTAGGTTAAGTTCGAAATTCCAAAATTTCTCAAAGCTACAATTCAAATTGGATTATTATGAAATCTAAAATCAAGGTAGACGTTAATGAGATCATGGATTAAATGTACCAGAGTTAAATTCGATTCCTATGAACGCTGCAGATTTTAGCCGTAATGGTTTTTGCATTGCAGTAAAAAATTATAATTTTAATATACGAGAACATGATACAATGTATTCAAGAAACTGAGTTTTGAATGGTTTGAAATGAAAAAATTTGCCACTAAAAAGGGTAAAATTAAAAACTTCTAGAAAAAAAAAGAAAACCGACTTCGGAATGCCCTAAAAAGGATGAAATAAATTGTGCCAAATTAGTTTCCCCATTTCAACATAAATACTTCCAACATATGCACCATCACGAAAAAATCGGGGGAAAAATGATATGGCACCGTTTCCATAAAATTTATTTCATCCTTTTTAGGGCATTCCGAAGTCGGTTTTCTTTTTTTTTCTAAAAGTTTTTTATCATAAACTGAAATCAAACATCTACAAACACTCTTTCGTGCATAGAAATTTCCGATATTTGCATTTCTAAAGTTCCTAGTTTCTTCTCTATTCTTGGAATGTGCGGGGTGTGGAGTTAGTGCGATTTAGCACCTTAACTCCCTCGTATCTGTTAGTACTTCAGTACCCATCTACCTTCCTGAGCGAGATTCAGTCATTCTATAATTTTATAAATAAATTTTTACAAAGGTATTTGGCGGGAAGTTGGAAAACGTAATTCATCCCCGTTCCGTACATTTCGAAGGAATGCCAGGGTACTATTAGTATGGTTGTCAATTGTGGCAAAAAGTTTCTGTGCTTTGTCACGTACGTATTTTTCAACCGTCTAATTGTGTGTATGTGTTGTTTCCATATGAGGCTTCGGTCGAATGTAAGTCCAAGGTATTTAACGACAACGACAAGTCCCTGTGGAGTTTGTAGTGCTTTCCTTGTGATAAATAGGGCCTGTGTTTTATCAGAATTAATCTTAATTTTCTCTTTACGAAAATATTCCAACAAAATATTTATTGATCGTTGCAAGTTTGAAGTGATGACGCTTGCTTGTTATGCTGTATTACATATACAGGTGTCATCAGCGTAGAGTGATAGTTTTGCTTTTGGAGGCAGAGTGGGAAGGTCGGTAGTAAATATATAGTGCAGGATGGGCGAGCTCCGAGGAACTCCAGCATTAATTGGTCTCAGGCTTGAGAGCTGTTTGTTAATTCTGACACGGAATATTCTGGCACCCAAGAAGGAGCCAATAGTTTTAGTGAGCTGCAGTGCCATATTGAACTGATGCATTTTGAAAATAAGTCCTGCATGCCAGAATTTTTCAAAGGCCTTAGCTATGACAAGCATAACTACCCCTGTTGAATACCTGCGATCTAAGCCTGTTTTGATGGGTTGGATCACTCTGACTAACTAACGCTTTCCGCAATTTTTGACAGCGAGGAGAGGAGGCCAACGGGTCTCCAGTTTTGTGGAAATAGTGGATCCTTTTGAGGTTTCGGGGAAACAATAATAACCACTGTTTTTCATATTTTGGGATACTTTCGCAAACGAAATATTGCATTAATATTATCAGCTAGTGTTTGTGAAACATTGTCTGGTTTCTAAGAAATAATTGTGTTTGTAAGAGTGTCATACCCAGGTGCTTTATGTTTGTTGAGTGTCAGTATAATGTTTTTGATTTCGTTTAAGCCCGCTAGTTAATCCTGTCTTCATTTTGAATGGTACCCATCAGGAGTCTGTTGACAGAAGATTCAATTCTTTCCTCAGTTTCAAAGTCCTCCTCGCTTGAAGAATTTTCACGGAATTGCGTTTTTAAGGAATCTGCGAATGCTCCCGCCTTACGTATATCGTAGAGTTGCATCCCATTTGGATCGTGAATAGGTGGTACCACAATTTTACTGTTTGTCCGAAAGAATTTAGACATTCTCCAGAAACTACCACACCCAGGCTCGAGACTCTGCAAAAAGCTCTCCCGCTGCTCGTTTTGAAATACCCTTATCTTATCACGGATTTCGTTTGTCATCCGAGAAGCGTTTATACGTAGCGCAGGATCACCTGTAAACCTAGCCCTCCTCCGAACTTGATTCCTTCTCCTGATCAGTTATTTGATATTTTGAGGGAGTTCATAGGGACTCGTTTCCCTTCTCGGAGTTATGACTGTATGGTCCTCCTTTGCTTGTAAAATTTTCTGAGTTACGTTCTCAATGATGTTGTCGGTGTCGTCAGCTATTTCGGGTGATTAAAAATTAGTTTCATTGGCCAATGCGATTTTAAATGCTTTCCAGTTAGTTATTTTCTTTTCTTGCATAGGAACATCAATGAAGATATTTACTATGAGGAAAAGGACTGGTTTGTGGTTGAAAGACAGTTCGTCAAGGACATTTAACCGAAAATTTTGTGTGAAATCTCGTGATATTCCAATGTCCAGTGCAAAGCCATTTCTTAATCCATAATGTGTTGGCTCATTGGGGGTATGTAGGCTGAAGTGGTTGACTGTCATGAATGTATTGAGCTCTAGCCCAGCTTTATTGCTTCTCACTTCTCCCCAAAGGCAGTGTGCGACATTTAGATCTTCTGCAATGAATATAGGGCCTACAAATGTAGCAGGTTCTCTAAGATCATTCAAGGGATTTTTATTTCCTGGAGGATTGTAAGCTGAAACCACAATGGACTCTAGAAAATCAGCCGCACCTTGATTGCTGTGTACTCTCGTTTTTGAAGCTTGGGTGTATTGATGAGATAATGACTCACGTTTCGTCTCACGAGAATGCCCATTTCGCCTCCTCTACCCATCATTCTATCATTTCTGTACATAATATAGTTTGGGATGCGGAATCATCTTCCAGGCTTCAGAAAGGGTTCTTGAATCTTAATGATGTCGAATTTATGATCTAAAATAAATTGTTGTAACTCACCATTATGCCGAAGCAAGGAATTCGCACTCTACGTCAAAATTAAAACGTGGTTCATTAAACTCATTAGTGTTTAATACTGACGACATTTTGAGATGCAGCGAACATGGTTTGAATCATGTTTGCCATCATTTCTTGCATCATGTATAGGAATTGTGTTTGTATTTTGGCAAACATTTGGTCCATATTGTGAGGTTCATTTTGGGTGCACGTAGGTGCCTCTGTCGTGTTCGTCTGTTTTTGAGCCACAGCAACCTGCGCGAATGATCTTCTCACGTTCTTAGGATTCCTGGGACAACCCCCGTAGCTTGCTGGATGTTCTCCACCACAGTAAACACGTTTTGGTTCCTCTTCAATTTTCCTTGGACAGTCCGAGAAATGGTGAAGCGAATCGCATTTAACGCATTAAGACTGTGCATGGTAGTTTCTAGAAGAATGTGCAATTTTTTGACAATTGTGGCACATACCCTGGCCCAAACGAGGACGCTCTGCTTCCACGATACACATAAGGTGGCAAAGAGATTTAGTATTATAAATATTGGTTTCAGATTTTA
Organism: Odontomyia ornata; assembly: GCA_963969285.1. NCBI lineage: Eukaryota > Metazoa > Arthropoda > Insecta > Diptera > Stratiomyidae > Odontomyia > Odontomyia ornata. Next base: position 170,071,931 of record OZ017740.1, on the reverse strand, counting down.
GGGGCAGAGCCTTGACAACTCTAGAAAGACCTTCCTTCATTTTGATATAGTAGGCTTCTATTGGGTTGAAGCCCTGAGACTGTGTCTTAATTGATTTCTTCGACTGAAAGGCCATACAGGCCCCTGATGACAATATTCACCTGTCTATCTTCTGGAAGTATGTAGGGGTGATATTGTATTTCGTTTTGAGTTAGTGCTTTTGTTAGTCGTCTGTGATCTGTGGGTGTAGTTGGTATGATTTGTATGCTGAGGTAGACCCTTTTTGCGGATGTGTATGATGTTTTTTTTTGTTTTCATAATATTAAGTGTTTGAGACCATTTTGAGGGCTCTCGTAAAATGATCGGAACTGTTTTATGTTCTTGTGTTTGGTGTAATGGCCATGTCTGTAAATGTTGTAGCTGGTTTTGGGGATCGAAGGGCAGGATAAATCTAATTCTCTCATGCAGTCCACTTTCATCTCACTTTCTGAAATTTCAGAAGAGGAACAAGACTTTGGAGGTAAAGACGTCCTCCGCTTGCGTTTTTTCATCTGAGGGCTGTGTTTCTTAAATTTCGCGTTACTCTTAGTCTTGTTTTTCAGTATTTGAACAAGTTCAGCATTTTTTTGCAGTTAGCAGTTCGTTTTTGCTTCGCTGGTCGGCCAGCTTGCCCTTAGTTTTCGCGAGAGTTTCTTGTGTTTGCAACAGCGTTAAAAGCACTTGATACAAATTCAGCATAATATTGTCGAGCTGGGTGACCAGCGAAGCAATTTTCTCATCTTTGTCGGATATGTCACGTCTGGCAACCACGCCACCGTCCGTTGTCATCCTGCCCGCCAAAAGGGAACTATCTATATATTATTGTTTCATATCCGCCAGATAACAAATTTTCTCCTCAATATAATGTAAAAAATTTTTAAATTTGGAAAAAGCAAGAGAATACAACTGAAACTGACCCAAAGTCAGCAAAAGAATACCAGAATACTCACCCAAAGTCCCCGGTATTTTTCACGTATTATATCTTCTATCTCTTTCTTTCTGTCTTTTGTCTCTTTCTATGTCACTCTTACTTCTTTCTCACAATATATTCTTTCCCAATATGGGTATCAAATAAAAGGTTTTGATGAGAACTTTTTAAAACATGTCTTAAAATTACGAATTTTGCAAAGAGGGGAAGGGGAAATGTACGAAAATTTTGTGTCCCCCACCTTTCACCCAAAAAATCTGAAAAAAATCATAGAGGTGAGACTTTAAGAGCACAAGGGCAACAAATACCTTAGAAGTCGAAATTTTATCAACTTTGTACATAATAGTACATTTTATAAAGTTTCCATTTTTGCCTATAAAATCAAAATGAGACCCTTAAATTTCCCAAAAACTACAATTTAAGTTTTTTGAAAGCAATTGTGTGTGTTCTGAAAAATACACAATAATCGAACAATAATCAGCTAAGTTATAGCCGATTGAATTTTTAACAATTACAACAACATTAACACGTGATACTAGGGAGATACACGTTTGCAACGGACCCAGGCACTATGTAATAAATATGTAGGAATTTTGATAAAAATTTTAGAAATGGTTTGTAATATTGATGTGTTACCATGACTAATTAAGCGACGGGGCCAAAACACTGTAAACAAAATGGCAGCGAATATAAAAATATAATAACCGTAATAATTTTTCGATCTCAATTTATGGAATTATTAGTCAAGTTTTGATATGCAGAATATATTGATTATTGATTTACAAAATATTTTACAATACACTTCTGGCAGGAGCACTCTCCTGCTACTTCGACTTGTTAAATATATAAACTGATATTCAAAATACAAAATATTTTACAATACACTTCTGGCAGGAGCACTCTCCTGCTACTTCGACTTGTTAAATATATAAACTGATATTCATTTTTGAATACTTGGTGTCATATGTTCAGGTACTAGTACGTACCAGTATCGAACCGGTGGGTTAGATTTGGGAGTAGTTTTAGAGGCTATATGTCAAGTACTATTCTGGTGACCAAATAGGTATGCAAGTTGACCAAATAACGATTACTTTATGAGAAACGCCAGCTACTATGATTTGAGTAGATAGTGTATCAAATTTTTCTTACCACTTCTCAGGAATCTCACATCATACTTTTTGTAAAGCGTAAAAAAGAGAATACTGGTGAATCTGCATGATCTCACTAACACTGGAAGCCATTGTAGGAATTATTCCACTTGGATGGAGGTACTCGTATGCTGACTGCCTAACTTCTCATCCTTACGAAGTTTGCTTCTATTTCCCAACCAGCAATGTCGTTTTTATTCATTGGATCTTGGAATGCCAGCTCACTTGAATCTAGTGGAAATAAGTTCTCGTAGCAAAGTATTAATCATTACAAACTAAACCTGCTACCTTTCTCAGGCAGAGAATAGATTGGGAGGAAGATTCAAGAAATAAAATTGTACCCAATATTTAAAACAGAAAGTCCACCTTGTAGATGAGACATAAGAGTAGTTCTACGGTGAATTCTTCGAATCGCGTGACATCAAACTAGTAAGCCAATAAATATGTAAATGATTAACGTCAGAGTTAAATTCCGTAAAATTCATAAGAAATGCACTACAGTATGAAAGATTTACATCCAAGAATCAAGTAGAAAGCGTTTCAGATTTGAGATGTGTAGTCAAAAGATAAAGCTATGAAATTAAATTTCCCTATTTGGCAACTGATAACAACTAGCTCTGTTTGGCAAGGACGTCAAACACTCGTTAAATCTCAAGTTTCAATTTTATCATAAACTCTCTACTTTACCAAACCTTCTCGAGATTCGACCATCAATTAAATTCACCAACGATCACCATAAACGTTTTTAGGGCTTTGTGAAATTATTTAAATCGCGTCTTGTCTGTCCATCTGTACGTCGGTCCGTCCGTGTGTCAAACCACTTTTTCTCGCAAACCACAAAAGCTAGTAACATAAGATTTCGTACGTAGGTGTAAAGTGATGTCGTCTTGAAAGTATCGCATAAAAAAATTAAAGCGTTTAAGGAGTGGTCTCCCCATATAGAGGAGTAGCCCCTGAAAAAAACCAAATGTAGGCAATATGGGTACGAAATGAAAGATCTTAATGTAAACTTTTCAATTCAGGAATTAAAATGACAAGTTTTGCTTTGAGGGGTGCAGGGGAAGGGTAAAGTATGAATAATTTGTGGCCTGCCCCCTCGCGGTTGGACATCTTTGATCAGAAAAATCTGAAAAATCATAGAAGTAGGCCTTTATAAGTACAAGGCCAAAAATAAGAAGCAAAAATTTGACCAACTTTGTTTAGAATAGTACCTACATTTTATAAATTTTACATTTTTGCCTTTAAAATAAAGTGGAAACCTTAAATTTCTTAAAAGCTACGATTTAAGTTAACTGATAGCAATTGTATGTGTTCTGAAAATATCACAATAATCTAACAATAAACAGCTAAGTTATAGCCTTTTGAATATTTAACAATCACAACATATTAACACGTGATACTAGGGAGATACACGTTTGTAACGGACTTAGACACTCTAAATAAGTGGGAATTTTGATTAAAAATTTTAAAAATGGTTTGTCATATTGATGTGTTATCGTAAAATGAAACGGCGGCGAGTTCATACACATAATAACCAGGATTTCGTTCGTCGAATTCAAGTTACGGAATCTGTATATTAGTCAAGTATCGATATTTAGAAGATATTGTTTGATTTACTAATTGTTTCACAAAATCCTTCTGGCAGGAGCACTCTCCTATTACTTCAACTTGTTCAGTATAAGAAATTCTCTTTGCTAATTCAAATGTCTCCTGGGAAGACCTCAAACAAGGTACTCTAATGAAAGATGAGCATAAGCAATTGTACGGCTGACTTGACCAGGTCTACTGAAATAATCAGTCATAAATGCGCTTACCAAATTTGTAGATTTACGAGGTGTGCCAATTAAGTAATGAGACTGATTCCATGAAAGCAGTATATTTAAAAATGTTTCTACAATTCTGCCATCCCCTTCAAAGTAGTCCCCTTGGGCAGCTATACAACGATTCCAGTGCGTTTTCCATGCTTCGTAACATTTCTGGAACGCTTCGACTGGGATGTCCGCGAGTACCCTCGTCACGGCTGCTTGGATGTCCGTAATCGACTCAAAATGGGTTCTTTTGACAACCGATTTTATTCTAGGGAACAAGAAAAAGTCACAGGGTGACACATCGGGTGAATAAGGCAGCTGTTGCAACACGGCCATCCCTTTAGAGCCCAAATACTGGGACACGCTGAGGGCTTCTCAGAAATGTTCTTTGGAACCATTTTCGAACACCATTTTTTCATCCCAAAATCGTCGGTTAAAATTTGTCTGACTGTTTCACGGCTCATACCCAGTTTTGAGACCAACATTCGAACTGTTAAACACCCATCTTCATGTATTATGGTGAGCACACACCGGGCGCGTTCGTGTCAGTCCGCACCTCGCCTTGTCTCTCGCTCCGCGCCTCGTCTTCCACGCTTTTACGCCCCTCCTTCAACTCTTTATGCCATTGCAACACCTGGGTACGACTAAAATCACCATGCACTTTTACAATTTTAGCGTACGTTTCCAAAGCTGTTTCGCCCAATCTGGCGCAAAATTTTATCGCGACGCGTTGCTCTTGATTTTGTTTTTCCATTTTCGTGACGAGCACCACCAACACACGTCTACTCAACACAACACAGCAGGCAAATTACGCAAGATAGAGCGATGGTAAATATATCAATAAACGGGGAAAGATACCGGGGACGGAGAAGGGAATTCCTAGGTCGCAAGTTTACCACCAGCGCGGCAATAAAATTAGTCTCATTACTTACTTGTCACACCTCGTATTCACCCTTTCCAGCCACTTATTGGTAGAATCAAAATAATGACTTGCCTGTGCATTTTTTTAACTTTTCGTTTACCGTCCGGTTTTGCATTTGACACAGCTGTATTTCTCTGGAACTATCTTTAGTTAGCAAACTAGCCAAATATACGGGAAGGTGAAGCAAACTAGCGAAATATACGGGAAGGTGAAGCTTAAGAAGTTGTTATCATATGTTATCGGTATCGAAGGGAAAAATCTTTAAAAAATCAAAGTATGAATATTTTTACTGAATAAAATCATTTTTGTCTCTTCGAGTTTAAGAAAATTTGAATTTTGGACAGTTGAGGATACAAATATGTAAGGTTATTATGCCCAGAAATCAACGACATATAATGCGGTTACTCGAAAAAATAAGCTCACCCAACTGCTTCGCGAAAGTTTCTTTTATTCAAAAGACTTTCACGAAACTGTAGTAACAATACAGTATACAAAGAAGTTGAATACGTAGCAGAGTGCTCCAACTAGGCAGGTTTTTTAACAATCCTAGGGTTTGAAACAAATTTCCAGATGACACGAATCAATGCTTTGAATTGTAGAATCCATGCCTTCTAAAAGGTGGTCAAACCAAAACGCACGATGTTAATTATAAATAAAAAAAAAAGTTTCCAGAGAATTACGTTAATATTATTTATTTAAAAAAAGGATCTATGGCAACTATGTGTGAAACAAAATATCGCCCAAATGCTCGTCACGACTACGGTGGCATACTTCTATCTGATGCTTCATATTTTCAATGACTCTGAGACATAATTAGGGTTCAAAGTCGTTAATGTGCTGAATTATCTCATCCTTTAGCTCTTGAATTGTTCTTTCCTTATTGACGTACATTTTTTCTTTTAAATATCTCCAAAGAAAGAACTCCAATGGTGTCAAATCACATGATCGTGGTGGCCAATTAACATCGCCACAACGTGAGATAACATGGCCATCGAATTTCACGCGCAGGAGAGCCATTGTTTCGTTAGCTGTGTGGCAATTGGCACCATTCTGTTGCAACCACATATTGTCCAGGTTCATAACCTCGATTTCTGGACACAAAAAGTCAGTTATTGTCTCACAATAGCAAACACCATTCACAGTAACTGCTTGGCCGTCCTCATTTTTGAAGAAATACGGCCCGATGACGCCGCCAGCCCATAATCCGCACCAAACCGTCACTCTTTGTGGATGCATCGGTTTTTTATCAATCACTCGTGGATTCTCATATGCCTAAATACGGCAATTCTGCTTCTTAACGAATCCACTGAGGTGAAAGTGTACCTCGTCACTGAAGATGATTTTCTTTGTTAAATCACCATTCCCTTCTGTCTGTTCAACCAACCATTCAGCGTATTGCCGACGCTTGAAATGGTCAGTAGGCTCAGCTCTTAAGTCAATTGAACCTAAATCCAAATCTTTATTCAAAATTTGCATCAGTGATGTTCGTGAGATGTTCAATTGTTGGGCACGACGACAAATCGAAGTTGACGGCTCTTCTGCCACACTGTCACGAACAACAGCAATGTTTTCCGTAAAACGAACTGGGCGAGCATGCACAGGTGAATTCACATTTCCTACACACCCGGTTTGCTGAAATTCACGCACAATTCTCCCGATTGTGGACACATTTGGTCGATTATGCTGACCAAAAAATCACGAAGTGCACGAATGCATTTTGATTTGAACGCACATTTTCGTAAAAGGCGTCAACAGCCTTAACGCGCTGCTTAGTTGTGTACCTCTCCATGGTTGACTTTGTCAAACACTGAAATAAAGAAATGTCAAATTAAGTTGCGCGAAAAACTTGACATTAATGTGTGACTCACAATTAACATCGCGCATTATGGTAGGATCAGCCTTTATAAGAAATCGCTTAAATATATCAAAAAGATTGAAAACTTTTTTTATAAGCATATGGCAGTTGCCATTTTGTTTCAGCTTAAATAGTTTTTCTGAATGCCTGCTTAATTGAACACATTCATATCAACCCCCGTGACCGAAATTTTCGTGAAAATTCGAAAAGGAAATTGTATTGTCTAAGAAGCTTCAAGCTACTATTTCTGCCGTATATGGGAAAACGTCAAATAGATGAATCATACGATTGCCAATAAAGTTGAGTGAATTTTGATTTCTGAGGTACTCATAAATATGATATTTTTTAGATTTTTGGGCCGAAAGATGTCCAATCACGAAGCGGAGGATGATTCGAACTTCCGATACTTTTGTCTTCCCCCTGGACCTCCTTATTCACAAACTAACTCTTTTATTTCAGATTTTAAAAGTTCCAATGAAGACCTTTTATTTGATAACTCACTCAACTACCTTTGTTAAAAAAAATTTTTTTTAAGGGACACTTCAGTATACGGTAGGCGCTCTTTAAAACTTCTGAAATTTTCAATAAGACCACCACATCTAAGCTTCCCACAAAGTTTGAACTTACTAGCTTTTATAGTTTCTGGGAAAACTTGCTGTGACGCACGGGCAGACGGACCAACGACAGAGAGGACGCAAAACTAGTAGGTCTTTATAAGAGTCGCTTTATAACGCCCTTAAAAAATCAGAAAAGATGCATATCTTCAGTACCTTTTATACTTGATCCGACCTTCTCAATCAAAATGGCAGCTATTTTCAAACAAGCACAAGTAATTCAACTGAGCATCAAATGTTTACGATATCCTAGTGGTTCTTATGGATATTCTTAAGGCACAAGTAGCCGAATTTCATAAATTGAGTAGAAATCTGTTCCGTCAAGACCATGATTTTGCATACTAAAGTTGTTGGGTTTCTTTCTTTTCTTTTTGGTTCAAACTGTCGAGGAAGTCGATGAAAGAAATGAATGGAAAGTAAACGCATCTAGTTTTGGCTCTAACTTATATATCTAAATTTTAAATCAAAGCTGAAAATCATAATTAATCAAATATTTGCTACTTTTATTCACGCTTTAGAAATCTTTCTCTCTTCTTCTCGCATTGTGGCTATGACTTCATCATAGAGTAACCTTTTAACATCAATTGCATACATAAAATCTGTGTGGCAAAATTTAGGATCTTTTACCACGTGCATTTTCTTGACGTTTGGAAGTTGCGTGAAGAGCTTTATCACATCAACAGGAACAGAAAGCACGTCCCCCAAACCGTAGTATAATGCAACTGGTGCAGTTGTTTTTTTCAAATTGTACCTTGGTGGTTGCAACTTTCTATACTTCCATAAATTCTTGACTACTCCATAATCAAATTGCCTGAATTTGCCCGAATTGATGAACTGTGTGAAGTGAATGAACGTTTTCGTTGACACTCCTGCTGGCAGGTGGCCTGCTAAAACAGGAAGGCTAGTCTAGAAGCATTTGTCAAATTAAATATTATCGACGACTTTATAATGTGTACTTGCTTACCATATTGAACTGTTCCTTATTGAAGCCTCCAATAATTGCAATATAGGTGCTGCATAATGACTGTGTGATTCCGGGCTTCACACATAGGAATCTTGATACAAAAACATTAGATTCACGGTTCGGGAGAAATTCGCGGTCTCCGGTTAGACTCAATATGATCTGAGAAATGATTTTCGCTATTTACTGAGCGTTTTTAATATATAAGCAGAAGAGTTACCTCTGAGCCTCTTGCGAGTGGTGCTATAACAGTCAGCGCAGGGCTTTTCGTTCTCGATAAGTACGCAACTGGTGCCAAAGCGTTGGTCATAATTACTTTATCACAGTAACCCTCCCGCTCAGAGCACATAATCCAAAATGCTGTTGAGGCCTGTGATTGCATTTTACAAATGTTTAGGTTAAGTTAACTTACCACAATTGCATTTTCATAGAATTTAAATATCCAACTTATCGGACATGATTTCATTTGTGCTTAATTCACCATATTCTAGCGAAAGTCTAGATCTAAAGAATAATCAAACTTAGACCGGATGTCATTATCTACCAACGCAATTCATTAAAATTTATCGAAGCTAAGTCGAATAAGCATTTCCTATTTGTATGTGATTAATATCTTATCGATCGTTCGACCCGTGAGCTTGATTTGCAACGCACCGGTATGGAACTTGTTTCGGATAGCTCCGATAGCGCAAATGGCTTACGAAAATTTTTCTCCGTAGTTATTTTTTATTCGGTTGACCTAATATACTTTTTTCTTCTTAAAAAATTGTTAAAGATGAAATAATGTTAGTCGAAGCGTGGCCGGCATAATCCGTGTATGTCTACAGTGTGGTGCCCTGAAGAGAAATGTAGCGCTCTCGTCAAAACTACATTCAACTATCATTTTGCTTTCTTTATCAATTTTTTAAATAAAAAAAAATCAATGCAACTAGATGAAAAGTCAAATTTCGTGTAGAATCCTTATTTTTAAATGCAAATGAGTATTTTATTGGCCACCACTTTGAATGTCAAACACTGTTTATAGAAAATGGTCTGTTGAATAAATGTTAGATAGTCTAAAAAGTTGTTGCCACTCGATGGTGTTCGTTGTCATATATCAGGCAATACTAATCAGATTGAGTCAAACTGACATGCGTTTGAAAGGTGACATTCCAGTCTACAATTTTCAGCTGGACAGTTTTCCATTTCGTCATTCGTGTCAAAAGTTGTATTCATTTAAAAATGAGTGAAATTTCTGAAAATATTCATTATATTTTGCAATATCACTACGATCAAGGTGAGAATACATCACAGGCTCGTGAAAAAATTTATGGTGTCTACGCTCAAGATACTTTATCAAAAGCCACAGCCAAGAGATGGTTCGCTTGCTTTCGTTTTGGAAATTTTGATGTCAAAGATGCACCTCACTCAGGTTGACCAATCACTGAAAAAGTCGATGAATTCTTACAAAAAATTGAAGACCGACACATAATCAGCCATGACATTGCTAACGAACTGAATATCCATCACCAAACAGTTTTGAACGATTTGCGTAAGGCTGGATACACAAAGAAGCTCGACGTTTGGGTACCACATGAATTAACACAAAAAAATTTGATCGACCGCATTTCCATTTGCGTAATGCTAAAAAAGCGCAACGAAACCGAGCCATTTTTGGAGCAAATCATTACGGGCGATGAAAAACGGGTAAGATATGAAAATGTCCTTCGAAAAATATCAGGGTTAAAAAAAGGTTAATCATCGCAAACGACTTCAAAGCCAGGATTGACATGAAATAAGGTTATGCTGTATGTATGGTGGGATTGTAAGGGAGTTATTTATGGCCAAACACTCAATTTGGCTCGATACTGTCAGCAATTAACCCGCCAGAATTGATCAATAGAAAGTGCGTTGCCTTCCATCATGACAATGCCAGACCACACACATCTTTGATGACCCGGCAAAAATTGACAGAGCTTGGTTGGGAAGTTTTGATGCATCCACCGTATAGTCCAGACCTTGCACCATCAGACAACCATTTGTTTCGGTCTCTGCAAAACTTCGTTAATGAAAAGAAATTCACTTCAAAAAAGGACTGTGAAAATCACTTGCCCAAGTTTTTCGCCGATAAACCACAGAAGTTCTACACAGATGGAATAATGGCTCTACCCAAAAAATGGCAAAAGGTCATAGATAATAATGGACAATATGTACTTAGATAAAAATCAATTTTAAATAATAGCAATATTCAACCGAAAAGTGACAAAAAAGGCTCAATACTTTTGAGACTTACCAATACTTCCAATTTAAGTTATTTGAAACGTTTCCATGACAAACACTCATTATTTCAGTGCTCCTAAAATATCAAGTTGCGATTAAGAGTATTTTCTGAGCTTTGGGGGCCGCAATTTTGAATGTATGACTTTGATTTCGGATTTCTTTAAAATGCATGTGACTTGGGCTATCATCAATCGAAATACCAGGCAAGGAAAAAGTATTCAATTTTTAGTGAAAATGGCAGCTAAAAATATTCAGTACAAAATTTTCAATTTTCTAATTTTTCTTCCGATTTAAATTTTTTTCGCTAAACTTTAAATGGATCATTTCACCCTTTTCAAGTCAATTTAATGTAAATCTGTACGATAACTTTTTTGCTCTACATGAACTTTCATTGCATCGTGCGGATATCGATCTCGTTTTCGGATGGCTCCGATAGCTTTTTTGTACTACTGTTGCCAACCCGTATACCCTATGTATACTGGTAAGAACTGGGAGCTCAGATTGATGTGTATCCTATATACAACATCAAGGCTCCCGGGGAATGAACTCACTGTACCACCACTTACCTGCTACTCTGTTCATCTAAACTAAATCAACAAAAAGACGAGAGTTACATGTTTATAGAATTTAGTTTTATTTTATGTTGATATTTTAAATTAATTACTTTTATACTTCTTTAATCATTTTAACATCTATCCATACTGTGTCTTCACGGACGGAGGATGCCTAGAAGAAAGTAAAGTTAGTTGATGGTGGCTACACAGCGTGAAACGCCCCCAAGCCGAATGAGGTTCGCGGCTCAAGCCTACACCTCACCATCTAACCGAAGCGAAGATATTCTGCAGTTGCACCGGAACTATATGAACGGATTACACTGACTGGCTCGAACAATTGCTTTACTGTTACTTTGCGGCGAATACACTACTCGAACAATTGCTTTACTGTTGACTTTGCGCCGAATACACTACTCGAACAATTCCCTTACTGCTGTTATCACTACTTGCCGTTTCTCGCTCGATCAATTGCTTTTAAACGATTCTGCGGCCTCAATTCGCCCTAAATTCGCTGAGTAGTTGAAACGCGCGCTCTCTTTCCACGAAAGCTTCTTCCTCCGCGCTCCGTCTCACTTGCCCGCATGGTGAAACTTTGCGGCGAATTGGAGAAAACAGGCGAGGAAAAGCTTTTGTTTAGCTTTTCTGTTGTCTTCACAGTGTCACTCCGCTGGAAGCACACCCCGAGGCTTCTCATATACATGGTCGTTGTCGTCGCTAATGTTATGGCTTATGTAAAGCGAATTATGAAGTCTTTTCGCTTGCCGTTGGTCGACAAGTACATGTTTTGATGACAATGGGCGTATGTGCTTGACCGTATAACACTTGGCATAGTGCGAATGCTTGTCGATATTTCTATAAGCACACCCCGAAGCTTCTCATGTACATAGTCGTCGTCGCTAATGTTATGGCTTATGTAAAGCGAATTATGAAGACTTTTCGCTTGCCGTTGGTCGACAAGTACATGTTTTGATGACAATGGGCGTATGCGCTTGACCGTATACACTTGGCGGAGTGTGAATGCTTAAACGATTGACGACATTTCTATATAGCATAACACTACATCGGAGCCATCCGAAAACAAGATCGATATCCGCACGATGCAGTGAAAGCTCATGTAGAGCAAAAACATTATCGTATAGATTTACATTAAATTGATGTGAAAAGGGTGAAATGATCAATTGAAAGTTTAGCTAAGACAAGTATGTACTTACAGGTGGGAATTCAACCTGAACATAATTCGTAGTTACAAAAACATATTGAGTTCGCGTAAATAGGAAAATTAAAAATAACTCTCTCACCTCTAAGCATAGTGGTCGTATCTAATAAGAGTGATGGCTCGATGAGAATGAGTATACACGTCGAAACCACCTTCTTCTAACATTTTTCTTCTCTAATGATTTTTCAGAAAAAAAATTATTTAAAAAAATATGCAACTCATTCATGTAGCTACAAAGAATTTCTTAAGTAATTTAAATATTTTTGTTTTTACAAAATACAAAAACTTAATAATACACACTCTTAACTTTGATCAAAATCCGTTGAATACGAATATTGGAAAAAAATGGCATATTTGATTCGCCATCAGTTTAAAACTTGCTCATGAATGATCACCAAACTGGCAAAATTATTAGACATGACTATTTTATACCTTAAAATTAAGTCTCATACACATCGAACCAAAATTGTAACTCTAGGAATCCTTTGAAGTTTTAAGTTTCAACTTGCCGCCATTTTGCTTTTTGAGATCAGATCTCTAGTTTTCTCACATTTTACATTAGATAATCAAAGTTTTTACCAAACTACTGAGTCCCATCAATATCTGTTGAAAAGTTTGATCACAACAACAACAAGAAATTTTTGCACGTTGCGGCCGCCATTTCGTTTCAGACGGTTCGACTTTTGACTTTTTATTGTGAAAACCATCCTATAATTCAATATACCACTATTAAAAATTTCATTCAAATTTAAGCTATACTTTATTAAGAACAGAAATCTCGATTTTTCGTCTAAAATGGCTGCATTTAGTTTTTGCTCGGCCGATTTAGCTGTTTAACAAATTTGGCTGGGATAGTAATTTAATACACTAAAAATTTAGTGAACATTAGAGCAAATTGGGACCTCAAGCGTAATCCGCAAATTTTGTTGTATCCTCTCCGAGTATACATATATATATATATATATATATATA